>RBNI01003402.1:0-15937 GCA_003990745.1 Jimgerdemannia flammicorona
TTTAACAGACTCAAAGTCCTGCAGAAGGAAACCTAGACTATATAGGCCAAAACCCTCCCCCACCATCCATCAAGCACTGCCCCCCCATTAACCTAGACTAGCTATTGTCCAGCAGCTCAACTATGCTAGGTACAGCAGGGCCTATATTGGCCTGTATCTTATTCTGCACACCATGCTCTTCCTGCCACCAGAGGGAACCCAGCCATATACCAATGACCAAAAGTATATGCCCAAGACCCCAACATATGTATAAGACCATGCCCAAGCCGAATAGAATAGCCCCTGCCACCCTAAAGAAGATGACAGACAAAGAAAAAATCCTCATCAAAGTATATCACAGTGGGTAGGACCTGGTTCTCCCAGTTGAGGTGAGTAAAGAACTTATATGTGAGGTGGGAGGAGACCCCCAATACCCCACTACTCAAGCCTGCAGGCCTTGATCATATTGCTATGTCAGCTCCCAGTTCCAGTTAAGTGCAGCCAAGATACCTGAAATGGGTAGTCTGATCCCCCCCCCAATGACTCGGGCCCAATCCACTGAATCACCAAAAGAAGCTGAGAGTGACACCTACCACCTAACTACTCTGCACTAATCAAAAGGCCTCACTGAAGTAGCACCCACCCTAGCCCCAACAACTGCCCCCAGCCTGGCACTCTACTGGTCTACTATAATCACTCTTCCTCCTATCTGTGATGGCCATCTCCCCTCTCATCCTGACAACACCTGAAAAACTGTCACCTATGCCAGAACTGTACTCACTGGAAAGCTTGCTAAAGCCAGAGGGCCCCACCACTGGCACTGAGGACCTGCAGATAATCTATACTGAGCACTTGACACCCAAGGTCAGCCAACTCCCCATATAACCTATGATGCACCAAGACAATATCTTGTTAGTGATGGCAAAAGGAAGAAGGTACTACACCAAAACAGATATACTCCAGATGTAGCCAAAGGTACCAGAATCTGTGAAAAAGTGGAGAAAACACTAATTAGATATCAATAAAAGGGCAACTCATCACCATTGCCTCCCTCCTACTGCCCTGCAACAGGTATAGCAAACCAACCTAAGGTAGAGGGGGTAGTAATTATGGAAAGTTGACTTGGAAGATTGCCTACCCAACCATTGTGACTAGTAAGGTAGTGGAGAAAGAGGTATTGCCCTCTATCAGTTCTGTCTAACTATCCATCATATACTATATTGAAGTCTCTACCTAAGCAGTCAATCCACACCTCCACTATAGTACCAGCCTCTCAGAGTTCTCTCAACCACTCTATATACTTCCTCCTTTCTGCTAGACAGTAACAGGACCCAACAGTCAAAGGGCTCCAGCCTGGCCTCCTCCATACTACCCTGCTCTCCCAATATCTAATATCTCCAATTTCCCCCTTGCCTTTCTATACCAAAATACTCATCTGACCCTACCATATAGTCATATCTCTCCATTCTCTTGTCTAGTCCAGCACATCCAAGTCTCCATCACATCCAACATCTTATAGCAAAAAAAGAACAGCATTCAGCCCCTTCAACTAGCAGAGAATATTCTAATATCTTACTATTCTACATAACCTATTGATATTTAAAGAGAAGATTCTAGTTATACTATTCATATTGAATAATGTTTTTTAAGAGCTATCCCTTACTTTACAATTCTATACTCACTATATCACTGGTAACATCTAGATTCCTTTTGACCTCAAGCTCATCTGCCTCTTCTTACTGAGTATTCAATACTTCTAAGATCTCCCAATAATCCTCACCATCTACTGCCTCCATATTAGATCAGTGCTCCTTACATACTACATGCCACTTTGCCAACCCCTTCCTAGGGCCCTACAGATTGGATGTACAGTCATTTATAACTGCCAGAAGTGCTGCCTCTATGGTGTCATCTATCTCATACTCCTTAGTCTCTTTTTTTTTTTTTTTTTTTTTTTAATAGACTCAAAGTCTCATAGATTTTTATTGAAAGGGAACCTAGACAATATAGGCCAAAACCCTCCTCCACCACCCACCAAGCACTATACCCTTATTAAACCTAGACTAGCTTTTGTTCAGCAGCTTGATTATATCAGACACAATAGGGCAAAGTTACCTGTACCTCATTCTACACACTATGCTCTTCCTACCACTAGAGAGTAAATAATCATATGTCTATAACTGAAAATGTATGTCCAAAACTCCAATATATGTATAAGATCATGTCTGAGCTAATTCACATAGTCCCTGCTACTATAAGGAGAGTGACAGGTAAAGAAAAACTCTTCTCAAAGTACAGAATAGTGGGTAGAACCTAGTTCTCTCTGATGAGGTAAGTAGAGAACTTATATATAAGGTGAGAGAAGACCCCCAATACCCCACTACTCAAGTCTGTAGACCTCAATCATAACGCCATATCAGCTCTCAATTCTAGTTGAGGATAGATAAGATATCTGATCTGAGTAACCACAGGCCTCCTAACTACTCTCAATGACTGAGGCCCAACTCTATCTATTACTAAAAGTAGCTGAGAGTAATATCTATCACCTAACTACCCCAATCAATCAGAAGGTCCCACCAATATAGTATCTATCTCAGCCCTGATAACTACTCTCAGTCTAACATCCCACTGATTCACTGTAATCACCCTTCCTCTTATCTGTGATAGCCATCTCTCCTCTCATCCCAACCTCACTCAAAAAACAGTCACCTATACTAGCACTACACTAATCAGAAAGCTTGCCAAAGTCCAGAGGGCCTCACTATAGATACTGAGGATTTGTAGGTAACCTATACTGATACTTGATACCTAAGGTTGGCTGATATTCTATATAGCCCATAATACATCAAGATGATATCTTATTGATAATGACAAAAGGAAGAAGAGGCTGTACCAAAATGAGTATACTCCAGATATAATCAGAGGTACTAGAAACTGTGAAAAAGTGAAGAAAGCACCAATCTGATATAGATAAAGAGGTAACACATCACTATTGCCTCCCTCCCACCATGCTCTTGTAGGTACAGCAAACCAATCTAAGGTAGAGGGGAGTAAAGTAGAAGAAAGAAGACTCAGAAGGTTGTCTACCAACCTTGTAACTGATATGGTAGCAGAGAAAGGAGCATTATACTCCTCAGCCTTCAGTAGAGCTGTCATTAGCTCATTCTAGTGTTTTTGTATCACTTTATCTCCTTACAGGATATTGCTCCAGAGTCTCTCATCAATTATATAAAAATCCATCTCCTCTAACTCATCAGCTATAATATTTATCAGTGCCTTCCACAATCATCACTTATCTCTTATAGTCTCATCTACTCTCTGGGCCACTTTCTGCCCCCCAATCTCCTGGCCTCTATCTGCATTCATCCTTACTGACTTATCTCAGTTCTTCTCTAGTACATCCTATAACTCATCAGAACTCTCTCTATACTATACTGAACTTGGGTCTCCTCAACCATCACCTCATCTTCAGCCACTATGCTTTGCTCAAAGTCTCCACCCTTCTCCAGAGTCTCCTTTAACACCACTCCCTCCTCTTCTGCCCAAGTACTAGCTCTTGATCCACCTACTTTAGTAATCTTCTCCCCTTTGGCCCTTTCTTCCAAATTTGCCAACAAATATTTCTGATGCTATCTCCCTTATACTCTCTCTCAAGCAGTCTGATCCAGTTACACTCTCTTGCCATTCACAATCTCTACTACTATCCTATTCTCAAACTTCTTCCAGGCCAACCTTCTCTTCTCAACAGCCTTAGCCAGGTCCTCCAAAGCCTCTAGCAAGTCCTTCTCCTTCTCTGGCATCCTCTTCATCCTAGAGACCTTATACTCAACTGGTATCCACATAAGTACTACTGGCTAATTCCTTTCTTTTCCAGTATTCTTCTTATCTACCAGCCTCACTCTGATATCTACATCCTCTGTCCTGAACTCTATACCCTCTCAGAGTGAGAATCCAATATTTACTACATTGCCATACTTCTTGATAATATCTACAATCAGCCCCCTGGCCTCCTCCTTCTTCACTATAGGTACATTTACCCTCCTAGTACAAATACTGAGCTATAGATATCACTACTTCCCCCACTATAACTCCTTTCTCCAATGTCTCCAACATTTGATCCTCCTCCTCAGACCCCATCTCAACTACTTCCAGACCCTTCAAGAACTTCACTGAAGCCACTTCTTTTATCTCCTAGGCTAGAAGCCCCGGAACTATTTTTGCTGTAACCACCAAGTCTCAAAAGTACAGCATGACTGTGAATTTAGACACTGATTTCTTGAGTAATGGCAATATCATCAGACCCATTATACTATCAACCAGATCTATAGGCCTTATGTCTCCTCTCTGCTCAGCCTCATCATCAGCCATCACATCTGGATTTTTTGTCAAATTAGTAGTCTCCCCTCTATTAGTAGTCTTACTCCTTCCAGCCCCTACTCCTTTAGCCCTACTGCCACTATTACTATGGGCCCCTCTGCCAGGCCCTACTGCCTCCTTCTTATCCTTACTCTTCTGAAGCCAGTTCTCTAATCCAGTCACTAGATGCTCCATCTTGACCTTATCAGCAAAACTCATTCTCCTATACCCCTGTCTGTTGATCCCACCTCTTCCACCTCTTTGTCCACTAGAGAGAGTATCCAACAGGCTCTCTTCCAATCTATGACTTCTCTCTACATACTGCCAGTTAAATACACTGAGGCCACCCTACTCTATATACTTCTCAGATTACTATGTTATTATTATCTTTTCTCTAAAAATGATGTTGAAAGTATTGTTAGTAGTTTGTATAATCCAAATTATACTGAAGAAAGGTGACTTAAAGAGATGGCAAAGTTTGTTTCAATTATACTTCTCCAGACTAGTACTTGATCTCTAATCTTGATCTTCTGATCCTTTTACTTCTAGTTATAGTACTTCTTTGTTTTTTCTGAGCCTTGATTATCTGAGCTTAGGCTTGGTTATATAATTGTTCTGTCTTCTTGAAGAGGTCTCTAAGGTTCTCATGGTCAGTAGTTCTGGTTTTTCTGATAAATATTATCTTGAATGACTTTTATTTTATAGAGATAGTAGGGATATTCTGAATTTTCCATAGGATCTCAGGTAAGCAGAGATCTCAGTTAGTAGAATTAACTCTTTCTTGATGGTCTGATTCATTCTTTCTATCTATCATTGTTTGGGAGTAGTATAATGTAGTTTATTTGAGATGATCTTATGAATTCAAATATAACTTATAATTATATTATTGATAAATTCTATGTCTCAGTCAGAAATAAGTTCTTCTAGAGATTTATATCTGAGTGTGAGGCCATAAAGAAGATCAACAATAGTCAAGACATCAGTAGTTTCCATTGGGAAGACTTTGGACCATTTGGTCAGATATTCTACAAATATTAGAATATATTTGTTCCTTCTTGGTATTATTGATAAGAGTTCAATAATATCTACTCTCTATCTCTGAAAGATATTGTCTGGTATAGTGCTCTCAATGAATTGAATTATATTGAATTTAATCCAAATTCTATTTGATTTGATTAAATCAAAGGTCCAATTCAATTTAATTTAAATTGAATCAAAGGTTCAATTTCATTTAAGATTCTATTCAAACTCTATTTTTTGAAATATAATAACTTGATGAAAATATGTCCAAATTTAATAATCTTTGGCTGTTAGATTCCTCTATATAAGAGGAATCTAATAAGCTAAAAATTATTAAATTTAGACATATTTATATCAAGTTATTATATTTTGAAAAATAGGATTTAAATTGAACCCTTAATTTGATTGAAATTTAATTTGATTTGAACTTGATTTCAATTGAAAAATCTCTATTTTGATTCTATTTAAATGACTTTTAATTTAATTTAATTCAAATTAATTTAATTTATTTGAGAGCACTAGTCTGGTGGTATGATTAGTTGTAGAAATACTTAATAATTCTTCTTTTCTTGATATTTCTGACAGGTGTTATATTTCTTAAGTATGTCTCTAACTTATTTTCAGAGATTGGCCCAATATTGGTATATTGTTCACAACCTTTCTTCCATATTTGCTTGTCCTTGATAGACTTTCTGGTATTCTTTTCAAATGAGATCTTTTTGTACTTTAATAGTCAAAAGAGCTTATTTTAGAGTTTGGTTCCTCAGTATATCCTTTTTCTAGTTTATTAGAGTTGGTGGGAAAGTATATCAACATTGCTGTGAACTTTTTCTACTTTGTGAATAATGGTGATTTTGTAATCCTATAGGATAAGAATCTATTAGGCCAGAATTCTAGTAGGTTCCTTAGAGTTGAATAGCTATTTAAGAGTGATATAGTCAGTTATCAGAGTGAACCTTCTTCTGATAAGGTAGTGCTTGAATAGAGTAACTTGTGGCCCAATTTACAGAAGTCATTCATCTTGTATATAGATGCTTCTAAAGATAACCTTAGAGTAGTTTTAGTCTAAAAAGAATCTGATCAGTTGTACTATGTGATAGCTTATATAAGCTAAGCTATCAATCAGCAGTAAGTCAATTATAGTAGTACTAAACTAGAATGCCTTACAGTCATATGAGCAAAGAATTGATGCTGTGGTCATATAGTATTTGAGTCACTCTTCCTCTGATAACATTCAGGTTATACAACCTTTTGGCAATACTCACAACATAGTTTTCAAAGAGAAGAGTCTAGCAATATAACAACTAATATATATTTGAAGGTATGTACTGGGCAGAGTAGCTCTAGTACATTTGACTGGCAGCATATAGAGAGAGGCCCTGGCTTGGGGGGGAGCATGAGGGGTCTGCTGGCAGGAGGATGTGGATGGGGAGTGAGTAGGGTCAGAGGACAGGGGACAGAGAGGGCAAGTTTCACAGATGTAATAAAGGGAGGACAGCTGGCATCTGGGCTGAAAAGCTAGCTAAGAAAGGGCAAGGAGATGGTGAAGATGACAGGGCATGAGAGAGCAGTCCTTGGCAGTAGGAGTAATGGAGTTGGAGGTATAGTGACTGGAGTGAGTGTGATGGCTGATAGCAATGAGACTGCTAATCTGGAAAAAAATCCAGATATAACTATTGATGGTAGGGCTGAGAAGATGGGACTTGGATGGATTAGAGATCTGGCAGATGATATAATGGGTCTGATAGTGGCCCCATTACTCAAGAAGTTGATCTTGGAGTTCACAGTTACTTTGTACTTCAGGGGCTTGATAGTGATGGCAAGAATAGTACTGGGGCTGATTGCTAAGTAGATGGCTGGAGCTGTATCTATGAAGTTTCTGAAGGGGTTGGAAGGAGTGGAGGTTGGCTTTGAGGAGGCTGAGTCATTAAAGGAAGTACTGAAGGCTGGACTGACTGTTAGAGAGATATGTATTCTGATGGCATACTACTTGATGTAGGACTCTAGGATAGTGCAGTTACTGGTGAAAGGAGTGGCCACAGTGACCACTGAGGAGATGAAGAGGAGAGTCAAGGAAGTTATGGTCAAGTATGGGGAGGTGGTTGATGTTGGGTTCTGGATCTAAGAGGGGACCTTATTCTGGACTAAGAATGTTGATATTAGAATTCAGTTAGCAGAGAAGAAAGCCACCAAGAAGGCTAGGGACTGGCCTTTGGTGATAGTTTGGAGGGCTTTCTTATATAAGGTAATAAGGGTGAAGGAGAGTGAGGAGGAGGAAGAGAATTTGTTGGAGGCATTGGAGGAGCTGAGTGGTACAGTGGAGTAGAGAGCAAAGGCTTAGAAGGTATAGAGTTGATGTATTTGAAAGTAGTGGATGAGAAGAGAATTCATATAGATAAGATGCTGTGGGAAAGGTCCCAAGGATACAAGAGGCAGAGAGAGCTGTTGGCAAACCTGAAGAGTAGGACAAAAAAGGATGCTGGTGGTATTAAATTCATATAGAGAGCCAAGGAGAGTGTCTGGACTAGTGAAGATAGAGAGAATGCATAGAAGGGGCTAGAAGTGAACAAGAAGGGGACTGGGTATGACTCTTATATAGATGGTACCTTTGAGGTCTGGGAAGAATCTCCAACCTCTATACCTCTTGTTAGATGAGACCTAGCTTCAAGGGGCAGGGTGGCAGAGGATGTGTTCATGTGGGGAGCCCAGCGAGTATACTTTGGAGTTCCTGAGATAGCAAAGGGGGGGTAGGTGGTGGTGGCTGATGAGGATGAACTGGTGGATGTCCAAGAGGAGGAGTGGGATGAGGCTGTGAGTATAGGGGCTGATGTCTTGATGCTGGATAGAGGGAGGCCAGAAATGCCCAGAGGGAAGGAGATGAGAAACCTTCTATAGATGTGTAAGATGATGAACAACTTTGTGGCAGAGAAGCTGGGGGAGGTGGATCTGTAAGTGATGAGTGAAGAGTATTGAGCATATATCCTATATGGTGAGGGAGTAATGGAGGTACTGAAGGTAGAGATTCTTATAGTTTTCCTAGAGGAGGAAGGGTATGAGGTTGATAAGGAGAGGGAGGCTGAGCTGGCAGTTACCACTGGTGAGCAGACTGCTTTCTGTTGAGTAGGGTGGCATGGGTTGCAGCTCTGGCAGGAGGCCTGCCTAGAATATCATGAGGATTTCGAGAAGAAGGAGGATGGAGAGCTTGTAGAACTTCTGGTTGGATTGGAGGCTAAGAGGACTAAAGAGGAGAAGAAGGCTGCTGAACATGATCTGGACTTGGCTCAGGAGGAGATAAATATAGAGCAGTAGAGGATATAGTTGTTATTTTATATTATTCTTTATGAATAGTATAACTAACATTTTCTCTTTGAATGTGAATGAGTTACAGAGTTCATTTTGATAATGAAACATTTTTGATGGGGGCTGCAGGGGGGTCGACGGCGCCGCTTGGTGTTGAAAATCTGTGATCAGAGTGGTGGCAGAGTTGGAGTTGTTGGCGAGAGGGTGGTCTTTAGACGTGAAGGGGTGGGGTGGGGCCCCCAGATGGGGATTGGTTAATGGGGGGTGATATTGTATAATTATTCATAGACTGGTAATAAAGACGGAGTCCAAGGGACTATAAAAAAAAAAAAAAAAAAAAAAAAAAAAAAAAAAAAAAAAAAAAAAAAATGAAACATTTTTGCTTGGCTGAAGAGATTGGAGGCCAATCTCTTTTTTTTGTAGGATATCAGATGTAAGAATGATTTGAATAAACTGGAATGGACAAAAGAATGGGAAGGAGAGGTGGTTTGGAAGGGCAAAGTTGGGATTCTGGTCCAGAGGGGCAGAGGGAAGGTATGAGATGTGCAAAACTGGAGAGACAGGCTGGTTTGGGGAGAGTGGATTCACACTAGTCAGGAGTCAGTTACAGTGGAATCCTGCTACTACCCTGCTATACAGGGTGAGTATATAGAGTAGATGAAGGGTCTCCAGAAGGGAGGGGCCCTGGCAGAGGCTGGAGTAGACATGCTTGGTGGAGACTTTAATATGGTCAGAGATGCACTATTAGATAGAACTGATGGTGGGCAGAGGGCAGAGGGTAAGAGTAGAGGTTTGGAGATATAGGTGGAAGTAAAGCAGCTAAGTACTTTGTTGAATGCTGGCAGGGGGTTTTGGAGTGACAGAAGGGTATATATACATTGGGTAAGTGGCCTGGAGATAAGGATTGACTGGATTTTGATGGCAGACTACTGGGGCCTAGATGTTTGAAGATCACTGGAGGCTGAATGGTATCTATGATCTGATCATTAGGGATTGCTAGGATAGGGCTATTTTGAGGGGAGTGGGGATGGACCAGGACATTGGTGCCTCAACTCCTCCTTGTTAGATAATAAGGTACTGTGGGACAAGTGGGCTGAGGACATTTGGCAGAAGGTGGAGGAGTGGATGAGGTTAGGCAGTGGCTGCTACCTAAGTATTGGGTGGTCTGGTGGTACATATTGAGGAGAAATTTTATACTCAACTTTCACTCTGGTCACCTGGTGGAAGAGGGAAACTTTGACCGTAAGGAGTGCTATAATGTTGAACAGGAAGGGAGTTTTGTACAGATGTCTGAACATTGGCTAGAGGAGTATAAGGTGCTTGGCAACTTCTGGATAGCAGTTGGGAAGTAGCTGGGTATCATACAAAGAAGAGATGATGTAAGGGGTTGGTGGGAGGATTTGTAGGATAGATTGGTGAGAGAGGTTGAGAAGGAGTGACTCACTTTAGATTAGATACTGGCTGTATAGGTGGGGTTGGCAGGTCACTAGATGTTTGTTTTTGAAGAAGAGAGATATCTGGGCTTGGGTCTATAACTAATATGATGGAAAAAGTTGATGGAAGACACTCTGATGGGCTGGTGGCTTGGTTGGGGTCTACAGGGTAGTTGGTGGCATTGTTTGATAGAGAGAATCTGTGGACAGAGTGGGGAGAGGGTTGGAGTAGTGGGGGATTGGGTGATTTTCAAGCATGAAGAGGTAGGGGGGGGGGGTTTCTCTATGGAGATTGTATAGTAGAAGGTGATGATGTAATTTTATATATAGACTAGTAATAAATGGCAGAGTCTGAGTGACTATAAAAAAATAAAAATATAGTATTTGAGTTTTTTGAAGACTAGTTCTTATGGTTCTATCTATTTATATAATACTCCTTTCTTGAGAAGAGTTCAGATTAGAGCAGTAACTTGAGTGAAGTCTTTGATAAATCTTCTATAGTAGAATACTAATATCAGGAATGATAGTATTTCCTTCAGAGTCTTAGATACTGACCAGTTATTAAACTTCTCAGTTTTCTTTGAGTCTATAATGATTTTTTCTTTCAAAACTTTAAATTTATTAAATTCAAGTCTCTGTTTTCTAAAGTAGCATTTCTTAGTATTGAGTCTCAGATAGTTCTTATAGGTGAGCTTGAAGAATTCCTCTAGATAATATAGATATTTTTCAAAATTTGCTGAATAGATATTGGAATCATCTATGTATACAATCAGACAGTAGTGGATTAGTAGGCTAGAGACTGAGTTCATTATTCTTTGAAAGGTTGGGGGTATATTGCAAAGTTCAAATAATATTTAGAGATATTCAAATAATTTTTCTAGAGCAAGAAAAGCTATTTTCTAAATATTCTTAGAGTTTATGAGAATCTTATAAAATTCTGTAAAAAGGTCCATATTGCTGAAGTATCTGACATCTTGCAATTGGTCTGATCTATGGCTATAGGTTTTTAGATTCCAACTTGATCTCCTTAAGTTTGATTACTTTATCTGACCAACTGGGTAGTTTACTATATATATTATAGAGTATATGTGGCTGTCTTCTCAATCAGCTCTATAAATCCAGAATGAAATTCATATAGCAGTTGTTTAAAAATTTGTTTGACTGATTTTAGAATTGCAACTATCAACTACATTAAAATGAGTAATATTAATATATAATATATTTTACTACTTTGTAAATTAAATAATATCTTATCTTTTCAGATTCTATTAGTATATATCTCTATTATATATAAGTTGATACTAGTAGAGAGTATAGTAGATAAAAGATTAGTAGTAAGAGATATCTTGATTGAGAGTTCAGTAGTAGAGATAGATATATTAATAGTGCAAGATCATCTTTCTCTGCTACAATTCACATTACACAAACTTTCACAACACACTTTCAAGTCATTTATTGGAGAAAGATACTAAGAAGATGTCAAGCAGCAAGTAAGCCAACACGCATACTAGGTCGGGTGGACCTGGGCCTTCGACTGGCAGCATGTTGGAAGGGGGCATGGGCTGGGGATGGGGTCTTTCGGTGCCTTGAGTGGACTGGGCAGCTCAGGTAGTGGAGGCGGCACTGGTGGGGGGGCTGGAGGGTGGTAGGAGAGGAGCTTTGCAGATGTGCTGAGGACTGGGGGCTGGCCGATGGGAGCCCACAGGGATCAGACAGGAGGGAAGGGGAAGCAGAAGGCTGAGGATGCTGGGGAAGCTGGGCCTTCACTGGTGGGAGGTGGGGGAAGTGGAGGGACTGCTGGGGGTAGTAGCAGGACTGCTGATGGTAGCATGATGGCTAATCAGGAAAAAAAAAGAGATGTGATGGCTGATGGCTAGGTGGGGCAGGGGATCCCAATGCGGAAGGGGGACCTGGCAGATGGTGTGACAGGACTGGCAGTGGCACTGTTACTCAAGAAGTCGATCTCAGAGTTTGCAGTGACCTTGTACTTCCGGGGCTTGGCGGTGATAGCAAGGATGGTTCTGGGGCTTATTTCGAAGCAGGTGGCTGGGGCAGCTTCGGTGAAGTTCTTGAAGGGTCTCGAGGGGGTCAAGGTGGGCTTTGAGGAGGCAGGTCCACTGGATGAGGCACTGAAGACTGGAGTCGTGGTTGGAGAGGTGGTGGTCCCCATGGTGTGGTGCTTGTGATGGGACCCCAGGGTGGTGCAGCTTCTGGTGAAGGGGGTGCCCACAGTGACTAAGGAGGAGACAAGGAAGAGGGTGGAGAAGGTGATGATTGAGTATGGTGACATAGTAGACATTGGCTTTCAGGTGTGGGAGGGGACTGCGATCAGGACAGGAGATGTGGATGTCAGGATTCGGCTGGCAGGAAAGGAGGCCATGGGGAAGGCGAGTGACTGGCCATTGGTGCTGATGTGGGGAGCCTTTGTCTGCAAGGTGTCAAGGGTGAAAGGGAGTGACAAGAAGGAGGAGGACTTGTTGGAGGCACTTGAGGAGTTGGGTAGTGCTGTGGAGAGGAGGGCAAAGGCCTGGAAACTGTACGAGGAGTCGACGCATCTGGAGGTTGTGGGCGGAAAGCATTTCTGTATGGATAAGAAGCAGTGGGAGTGGGCCCAGAGATGCAAGAGGCAGAGAGAGCTGTTGGCTAGTATGTCAGGAGAGGTGAAGAAGATTATGGTTGGAGCTGAGGAGTCTGGAGGCACTGAAGCCAGTGTCTGGGCTGGGAAAGGAGGAGAGAGGGTGGAGGCAAAGGAGGCAGGGGCTGGGGGGGTGCTGGGCAAGGACCCTTTCGTAAGATGGTACCTTCGAAGTGTGGGAGCCGGAGTTGGACGCCACCCCCCCCCACTTATCAGGAGGGGCCCAGTTGGGAAGAGAGGGATGATGGAGGATACGAGGATGCAGGGGGCCCAGCAGGTACGCTTTGGGGTTCCTGATATGGGGCAAGGGGGTCAGGTGGTGGCGGTTGGTGAGGACGAGCTGGTGGATGTTCCTGAGGAGGAGTGGGATGAGGCTGCCAGTGTGGGAGCTGACACCATGATGCTGGAAGCAGGGTGGCCAGGGACCCCAGGAGGGAAGGAGGTGGGGAACCTGTTGTGGATGTGCAAGGTGATGGACAATCTCACTGCAGAAGCTTTGAGAGAAGTGGACTTGCGAGCGATGCCTGAGGAGCATTGGGCACGGATTCTGCATAGTGATGGAATGGTGGAGGCACTGAAGGTGGAGATTCTGGGTATTTTCCTGGAGGAGGAGGGATATGAGGTTGATGAGGTGAGGAGGGCAGAACTTGGGGTAGTCGCTGGTGAGCGGGTGGCCTACTGCTGGGCAGAGCATCATGGTTTATAGCTCTGGCAGGAGGCCTGTCTGGAGTATCACAAGGAATTTGAGGAGCATGAAGATGGGGTAATGGTAGAACTTCTGGGAGCATTGGCAGCACAGGAAGCAGGAGAGAGAGAGCAGGCTGCTGAACATGACTTGAACTTGGTGCAGGAGAAGCAAACTGTGGACTTGTAGAGGATGGGACTACGATATATCATTATTCCTTATGAACAGTATAACCAATATTTTCTCTTTGAATGTAAATGAGTTAAGGGGCTCTGGGTGGCGCAAGAACATTTTTACTTGGCTCAAAAGATTGGAGGCTGATCTCTTTTTACTGCAGGATATTCGATGTGAGGATGAGGATGATCGGGTAGAGTGGACTAGGGAATAGGGTGGGGCTGCAGCTTGGTTTGGAAAGGTAGCAATTTTGGTGAGGAAGGGTAGAGGCGAATTGGGGGAAATCAGGAGCTGGGGTGATCACTTGGTCTGGGGAGATTGGCATCGGCCAGGGTGGGAATCAGTGAAGGTGGGCTCTTGCTACTGCCCTGCGGCTAGGGGTGAGAGGACTGCATGGATTAGGGAGCTGCTGGAGGAGGGTATTCTCCTGGAGGAAGGGGTTGATGTGCTCGGTGGGGACTTTAATATGGTTCGGGATCAGCATCTAGACAGGACTGATGGAGGGAGGAGTGCTGGGGGCAGAAGTGGAGATCTGGATGCATGGGAAGAGGTGGAGACATTGAGCTCATTGGGGGATATGAGCAGAACGAGGTGGGGTGATACAAGGGTCTACACACATTGGATGAATGGCTTGGGCACAAGAATTGATTGGATTCTGACAGTGGAGTGCTGGGGGTCAGATGTTTGGAAGACATTGGAGGTGGAGTGGTGCCTATGGTCTGATCACTGGGGACTTTTGGGGCAGGGGCAGTTTGGGGGGAGTAGAGATGGACCCGGACATTGGTGCCTTAACTCCTCCCTGCTGACTGAGAAGGGGTTGTGGGAATTGTGGGTGGTGGACATTCAGGCAAAAGTTTTTACCTGGAGACATGAGGGTATGCCTGTGGCTGTCCGATGGATGAGATTGAAAGAGGCTGCAAGGGTTTATTGGAGAGAGGCTGGTAGAGAGGCTGAGAGGCAGAGGAGGAGGCACACGAGGTGTGCTTCTAACAGACTGAGGAGATTACAAATGGATTGGGTGGATTTGCTCACTGTTGTTGGAGTGGAGGATTGGAGGATCGAGAGGGCGAAATTGGAGATTGTGGAACTACAACAGGTGTTAAGAGAAGAGGAGGAAAATCATATGCAGGGCATAGCTGCTAGACTACAGTGGCAGGGGCTTGAGGAGGGTGAGCGGCCTACTGGATACTTATTAAGACTTCTCAAAGCCAGGAGAGTGCGACATCAGTGGGATGGAGTCCTGGATGCTGATGGAGATATGATACATGGCATGCAGCAAATCTTAGGGATGTTGAAGGAGAGATGGCAGGGCTTGTGGAGTGAGGGAGAAGGGGGTGCTGATGAAGCAGAGATAGCAGATACACTGGAAGAGTGGGGGCTGCCACAAGTAGCTAGACTGGGTGACTTGGTCTTACCAGTACAGGGAGAAGAGATCCATAGTGTCCTGGCAGCAACTAAACTAGGGATGGCGCCTGGGAAGGATGGATTGCCATAGGACTTCTGGAAGAAGATGGTAAATGTCCCTGGAGTTTTGGGTGAGATGGCTGCTCTCTGTGACCATGTCCTTCAGAGCGGTGAGTGGGTGGGAGAGCAGGATCTCAGGCTGGTAGCATTATTGTATAAAGACAAGGGGAGGAGAGAAGACTGGAAGAACTGGAGGCTGATCATGCTTCTGGACATGGACAGGAAGATGGTGACTAAGGTGATTGTCGCAAGGCTGCAGAGAGTTGCCCAACAGGTGCTGGGGGAGGAGCAGCGGGGCTTTGTTGGAGACAGACTTATAAGAGATGGGACTGCATGGGTTCATGGTGTGATTGAAGGGGCCCGGACCTGTGGCCTGGATAGAAGATTGGTCTTTTTGGACCAGGAGAAGACCTACAACCATGTACGGCGGGTGTGGCTGGACAAGGTATTGGACCGAATTGAGGTTCCTCCAAGGTTTAGAGCCTCTATGTTGAGTCTGCTGGAGAGCAGTCAGGTATGGAAGACATTAATGTCACCTTTCTCCAGTACAATTCACGTTACACCAACTTCAAGCAATGGATTTCAACACAAAGCAGAGGAAAGGTATTATCAAAATGTCATCAAGCAAGAGTTCTGATGGGCGTGCTGGGTCGGGTAGACCTGGGGCTTTTAGCTGGCAGCAGGTTGGGAGGGGGTATGGCCTGGGGATGGGGGCCTTTGGAGAGGCGCAGGGTGGTGAGGGGTCTGGAAGTGGGCTGGTGGCTGGCAGCGGTGAGGGGAGGCCTGGCCCCCTAAGCTTTGTGGACAAGGTGAAGGGAAGTGGGTGGCCAGCTGGGTCAAGGGCTGGTGCTGTGGTAGGGAAGGACAAGACAAGCCTTGGGAGGGGGGGAG
>RBNI01003403.1:0-15936 GCA_003990745.1 Jimgerdemannia flammicorona
AAAAAAAAAGAGAAGTTTCTTTTTTTTTTAGATATCATATATATATATCTAAAATCTCTTAAAGTACATAACTTTTATATAATATAATATAATTAGATAATAAGTAGCTTTGACTACTTTTTCTGATAACTCAATAGTAATATATAGTTCTTTAAAGATCTCTATAAAACTCATAAGATAATCTCAGTAGTTGTCTCAAAGGAGAGTAGTGTAAAATTCTAATAGAGTAAATTTAGTATCTTCAGTTTTAACTCAAATATAATTACTTTTAATAAAGTTAACTATCTTAGCTTTTATCTAATTTATATTTTCTTCTATAAAATATATAATATCTTAAAGAGTAATTTCTTTAAGATATATAATATATAATTTAGAAAATATAATAAAAGGTTTGATAGATCCAGAGAGTCTTTTTAATTTATCTAATAGTAAGTAGTTCTTCTTAAATAAGATCTTAATAGTTTTATTCTACAGTTTTTTCTTAAAGTCTATAATTAATTTTATATTTATACTAAAAGACTAAATAGTAAAAAGTAATACTCAGAATAATTAAATTTGATCTCAATTTGATTTAATTCAAATTGAATTGAGGTCTAATTTAATTTATATTTAAATTTAAATTTAAATTTTCAAAATTTAATAACTTAATAAAAATATGTCCAAATTTAATAAATGTTAACTTGTTAAATTTGTCTTATTTAGAGAAATCTAATATAATAAAAATTATATTTTAGTCGAGTTATTATATTTTAAAGTTTGACTTTTGGAGATATTTAGTTAAAGTAGATCTTCTTAATATTATAAAGATATAGATCTTTAGAAGAGTAGAGTAATAAATATATATAATAAATAAAACTTATTATATATAAAATATTATAAGATTACTACTAAGTAATTTTAAATATTTAAATAATTATCTAAAAATAAATAGAGTTCTTTTAATTTCTTTTATTAATAATTATATATCTATATTATAAAAATTAATAAATAAATTAGACAAAGTTATTAGATATATATATAATATTATTTAGTAATTATATTATTTTATTAATAATATCAGATAGAATTAGTTATTATTAGATATATAATATTACTTTTTTAAGTTGAGTAACTTTATATAATATTTATAATAGTTTATTATATAGCAATAAAGTAACTAAAATTTTCAACAGAATTTCCAACAGAGTAGTTATTTTTTTTTTTTAAAAAGTTACTTAAACTCTCTTATTTATTACCAAACTAATATATACTAACTATAATATATAAATATCCTACCTCTACTCAATCTCCCTGAGGGGTCTATCTCCTATTCTTTTATAATTAAAAAAAACTACTTCTCTGATAGTCTAAATTCTCCTCCTACTCTTTGTATATATTCTTTTTACCAAATCTTAGCAAAGACCCCCTATAGGTCTCTATCTACCTATTATCTATTCAATAATTCTAATAATAGCTACTCTTACCTCACTACTCTAATTTCTAGTGATAATCTCTATCTATTCTTAAAGATATATAGTTAATATTCAGATAGTCCAATCTAAACAACAAGAACCTACTCTACTAAAAGTCATTTATTCCCAGTCTCTTTCACTAGATATAACTAAAGGACATATCATCTTTCTTCTTTTATCTCTATAGGCCGCATCTCTAGTTAGCTCTCAATTATTAACTAAAAATCTGATAATACCTCATACTTACTCAGCTAATGTTCTAGAATCTATACTACTTTACTCTTCTATCTTATATTGAAGTACTCTTTACAGTTAACAACTCTCTATCAATCAAATATCTCAATCTAAAGTTCAGTATTATGTTCTGCTATAGTAGCTATCATTATACTACTTAGAATCTAATAAAGTAATTATAGATATATCTAGTATATCATATTTAGCTATAGCCTCAAATCTATATAAATACTCTCTGTACTGAATATATTATAACCTCAGTTAGAAAGTAGAAGAAAAGTAAAAGTCAATTATCTGATATACTTAAAAAAAGAACATTTATTAAGAGTCACTTAATTTATAGAAGATTGTAATACTTAGGAGAAATACCTGTCAAGAACTACTGCTAGAAGTTATAAGCTTTATTTCTTTCTACTTTGGTTCACTTTTTAATATAAAGAAAAAGTCTGCTAATTTGGTCTGCTTACTAGATTAAGATAGAAATCTGTTATATTTTAGTCTATTTCTCAGATAAGACCAAAAAACTTAAGAATTTACTTCTCAGATAAAGTCAGATAAACTTAAGAATTTGTTCTCTAGATGAAGCTAGACAAATTAGAAAATCTGCTTTATTATAATTTGATAGTAGTAGAAAGTTACTTCTATCTATAAATAATCTCTTCTCAAGAAGTCTAGAGTATAGATAACCTTTAGAAAAACTTGAATTATTCAATCTTGGTCTACTTTCTAAATAAAGCCTGAAAATTTTATCATCTATACTATTCAAGAAGTCTGTCCAACTTAGACAATTCAAATTCTAAAGAATTACTATCATCTGCCTGACTTGAATAATTCAAATTCTAAGCTATTTTTTTTTTTTTTTTTTTTTTTTCAGTCTGAAAGCTAAAGAAAGACTTAAAGCTCTGCTTTTTAATATAAGAATAAAGCAGTATTCATATTTAGAGCTTTCAGACCCAACTTGTTAATATTTCTAAGCCTAATTAACTTGAAATACAAATATAGTACCTTTACTAATATAAGAATCTAAAAGTAATACTTAGACTATACTATTATAATAGACAATTGGAACTTAGTACTTCCTAGAACTTAGAGCTAATAGTTATCTTGATTATTCACAATATATTAATTCTATCAGTATATAGTTTTATTACAATATATATAATTATTAATAAAGTAATAAAATATATCTTATTCTGTAATATAGATAAATTTAATTGTAAAAATAAAATAAAATAAAAAAAATAAATTTATAAAGAATTATTTACATTTGTTTTTATAAATAAAACATCCTCAATACTGATCTGAACAGTTATCCCTCTGGTCAGACTTATAACTTTCTTTTTATAGATCTGGTAGTATATCAATTATCTTATTATCTGATTATGAAGAGGAATGAACAAATACAAAATTGTGACCAATAAAGATTAACCAAGAATTGAATATATTCAGTCTCAGCAAAGTCATATTCTGTTTTAGAGATCTGGTTTTAGTATGGGTTTTTTAGATACTGATGCCATATTCTAAGGATGAACAGGGGAATAAGCAAATATGTCCAGATTATAGATCAAGATCCATCACGCAGACAAAAATGATGGTTCCCACAGTCCTTAAATACTGTTAAAATTCAGTTCCGTCATAGTTGCGTTCCTCTTTGGAGACTCGGTTAAGGCTCTGGCTGCCTCAGCGTCGAATTGTGGGCTGGGCTGAACCCTATCATGCAGCTGCAATAAATGGATCGCACATTTCTTACATATACTCAAGATTTAACTTGGCCAAGGCAATGACCCTCGTCAGCGATCTTGGCCGCGCTGACTCTTAAAAGTATGTCGGAACTGTGAACAGCATTGTGTGCAGCTGCGTAATGATATCAAGCTTATGCACTGTTTGGTTGTTTATCCCCTATTTATCTCCGGGGATCAACTTGGCCGCCGACGAGACCGAAGCCCTTATCGAATCGCGTTCTACTTCAGAGATATAGTTAGAGGCCGTGCCTCCTTAACACCGATTCCGTTGTCAAAATGCGAAAAAAGCATGAATGGATCGTGAGCTTGGCTTCATCACGCAGCCGTTCACCGTGCATTAGTTCTGAAATACATTTGAAATTGAGGTCGTATTCTGCTTCAGAGACTCGGCTATGGCAATGTGGTTGTCTGAACATGAAGAGATAAGCAACCACACAATATGCTTGATTACATTATATAACTGCACACAATGCTTCACACAGTTCCGGCATACCTTAAAGACCCGAACACTGCAGAATTCTAAGCACTCACAGAGCGATTTCATTGCAGCAAGGTACCCAAATGGTAGCTTAGATTCTTGGAGTTAATTATATTGCTGCCCTGGAACCAATGACACTGGGATGTGTACATAAGCCAGCGTGTGCATCAAGCAATGCATGCTCATCAAGATTGAACACAACTTCTCTATCTCTAGCCAAAAAAAAAAAAAAAAAAAAAAACTGCATCAGAGCCCCATTTGCAACTCGGTGATACAGACCCCTGAATATTGGCTGGGAGAGTGTGAGGTGATGGGAGACTTTTGAAGGAAGATTAAGGTATAGCTGGGAGTATAGTCACCAGAGTTAGTAGTAGGAAGGAGATGGGGTGACCTCTAGAGGAGATTGGTGGGGAGGTTGAGAGATGAGTTATTAATATTAAGATGGGTATTAGCAATTTGGGTTAGGCTGGCAGACCATTGGCTCTTTATATTTGAGGAGGAGTAATGGTTAAAATTGAGAGTAAGAGTGGCTAGATAGGAGTGGCTGATGATGGATATGTTGAATAGATGGTAGAGGGATGAGAGCACTAGTGGGAGATATTGGTAGTAACTAGTGAAGATAATCTATAAGAAGAGTGAGAGAAGGATTGGGGTAATAAAGGAGCTGGCAGTGTTTTAGAGTAATGGTAAGAGAGAGAGGACTCTGCTAAGTGAGATTGAGTGAGAAGCATAGCTGGATTAGTAGTACATCATAGATGGTAATAAAGGAGTCCAAGTAACTATAAAAAAAAAAAAAAAAAAAAAAATTGATCTTTAGTTGGGGTAGCTATAATAAACTATATATTGATAGAATTAATATGTTATATATAATCAAACTGACTATTGGCTCTAAGTTCTGAGTTCTTATGAGAAAATACTGAGTTCTAATTATCTATTATAGTAGAATCTAGGTATTACTTTTGGGTTCTTATTGATAGAAGTACTATGCTTATATCTCAAGTTGATCAGACTCAGAATTATTAATAAGTTAGATCTAAAGGTTCTATAATAAGAATATTACTTTATTCTTATATTTAGATAAAGTAGGACTGAGATTACTATATACTCAGTATAAAGAGTATTTATACATATTTGAGACTATGACTAAATATAGTATACTGGATATATATATATATTTATACTATTCTAGATAACTATAACTACTAGTTAGAAATTCTGTAAAAATTTCTATAGGAATTTCTATAGGAATTTTATTGAATTTTTCAGTAGCTTATAGATATATATAACAATTTATTATATCTTTTTTTCTTTATCTGAGCCTACTCATTAGACTTAGTACTAAACTCTAGATACTTATCAAACTAAAGAACAGTATACTAGACTACTTAAAAGACAATATTACTCTATTGTTCATTACTCAGATTAACAATATTCTTAGAGAATACTCTATAAAAGTAGTCAAAAACTTGAGGTCAGGTGCAGAAAAAGACATAGAATCTTTTAGCAATAATATAGATATAGTTATTAATAAAGAGATAGACTTATTATTTAATAGTACTGAAAGTAGTTTATTAATAATGTGATGGTTGATCTGAACTGAAAACATAAATCAGAGGAATTAGATATTTGATCATAATATCTGAACTCAATTCCCAATATAGTATAGCCTTATAAATAACAGTCATTGTTATTTTGCAACTGTTAAAGTTTTCGTAGATATTGAACTCTTTGTAAATATTGAAGATTTTACAGATGTTAAAAGATTTAACACTTATAAAAAGTGACTCATAATATAGTTATAACTTAGCCATCTTATAGCTAGCAAACTTATATAAATAACTCAGTATCTTAGAGTGAATAAACCTCAGATCAAAATTGTCCAAAGCAAAGAAAAAGCAAAAGAACTAGTAAGCCTGTAGGAAGATATACTTCAAACTCACCCACCCTTATATCTGAGGACTCTGCAGAGTCAAAGAAGATTAAGTTTTCAAGATATGTATAGAAATCTGATATATTTTCAAGATTAAGCATCTGCTATATTATAACTTGGTGCTCATTGGCTGGTGATTCAAGACAAATCTCTCACTTTCAAGCTGAATAATGAACAACTGCTACCATATGAACAACTATACAAATCAAACCAAGATACCCAGACAAGATGGATATGAGACCACTAGTATTCTATGGTTATACTTCAGATAAATCAATCATCACCTTCATTGATGATTTCAAGCAATACACTACTGTAAGAGGTCTGACAGTAAGACAGCAAGTAACTCTCATACCCTTCAGTCTCTAAGAACCAGTAAGAGCAGCATTCATAGCTGTAACCCATGTAGGAAATGATGATAATGCTATGCTAGCAGTACAGAAGACCTGGCTCTGAGCCACATACTATACAGATGAGATCAAGTAGGCACTAAAGGATCAGCTCAATACAATATGTCAAGGAATGAGTGAAGATCCAAACCAGAATCTGATATCAGATAATTCTTGCAGATTATGCTGCTGCTATCAGAGATCAAGTAATCAAAACAACCTTTATGAAAGAAATCCATTCAGAAATAGTCCTGATCATCTGCTCATCACTAATAGTCTTGGATCTGATACAGAAGATTACCTATGCTCAGCAATACTGAATAGCCAGACACCCATAAGACCATATAATAGAGAGAGTCACTAGAGTTAGAATTGAAGTACTCAAGGTAACTAGCATGATCTCTATCACAATAATCAATCGAAACATACCTCAATTAAGAGCTACTGAACAATAGAGAAATAGTGACTCCATGGAGAAACTCACTAAGCAGTTTGCTGAAATAACTACCCACCTAGGAGATGTGGTCAAGGAAATCAAAGGAAGAAACTGCCACTCAGTTCAGAAATTTGCTGCCATCTTAGATAAGAAGAGAGGTATCTGCTATATCTATAGAGAAGAGAGCCACTACTCATATGAATGTATAAGTAAAAGTAAGTACAAGGTACAGCAAAGTAATGCTACTTGAAATAAGAAACAGACCAATATCATCACCTTTGAAGAGATTGGAGAATCAGATAAAGAAGAATGAGAAGCCTATCTTATATAGACTACTAAGAAGGATGTCTGCAAAGAACTCTACAAGAGACCACTAGGAAGACCCAAGAAGAACTCTGTAGAAAAACAGATGAAGACTGCTATAGAAAGTCAAGATGAAGAAACAAACCAAGATATAGAACTAGAACAGACTGTTCAAGATATCATCTAAGGAACCACTCTAGTCAGTAAAGGAGAAAAGAAGAAGAAGCTTCATAAAACCAAGACCTTCAAGTATGATATCTTCAAGGATCTCAGTCAATAAAAGGTCAATGCCACCTTTGGTGTAAGCACACAACCTCCAAGCCACAGAAATCACATGTCACTCTCTTAACAAGCCACTGAAATCACATGTAACCTCTGAATAAATCCAGAAATCACCTGTGCAATCACGAAGCTGAGTCAAACAGAAGTCACAGCACACAAAGCTGAGTCAATACAAAGTCATGAAACACAAGATTCACATAAGTGGAATCTTACCAATCAAGAACAAATGCATATATATCGAGCCCCGAGACACGTCAAAACAGAGAACCAAAACAAACAATAAACCACAACTTCCAAATACACAAATATGACCACTGAGATCTACAACCACATCCACGCTGACATTTGGAATGCCATTGTCAACTGAGCCACACCCCCTCTGCCCCTCATGAATATCCATAGCCTAGCACCTCTCTACTTCATGGAAGCCCAATGGAATGCCCTGAACATGCTTAATGAGGCCCACCAGATTGGATAAATCTCAAGCTACTACTAGATCAGCTGCCTCTTGGAAGACATGGTCGAACACCACCATGATACAGACATTATTCAGATGTCTCAACATCAGAAGCTCATCGCCCACAAATACTGAGAACTCTTCTACAAGTACAGCACATTTATTCCCCACCTCCAAGTTACTATCAGCGAAATGGTTGCTACTCTGTCCTATGGTCAAATCGACGACATGATACAAGAACTCAACCACAAGTATCTCGAATATGTTCAGACTATTGACAGAACCTTCCCATACCCCGATGACCACATCTTACAAATGCCCCAAGTTGGATATACCATGAAGGACATCTATGATATAATCAACTTCGATGAAGACGAAGCAGAAGACAATGATCCTTCTGACACTGACATGACCTCAAGCCAAGGATCTCTTCCAACCCTGATCACACCACCAACTCTGCCAATGAACTTACAACAGTTCATAACCACATACGAGACTTATTGGGACAACGACCACTAGCATGAATACCAACCTGCATTCACCCCCGATTACTTCAACTATAATGAAGAGACTGGAGAACACAATCTGTACCTTCAGACAACTCTCGAAATCGAACCAACAACTCCACCACCTGAGTACAAGTGACATGAACTACAGCTGCCAGCTTACTACAACCCTGTGACTCATAGTGCTGTAACCTATAGAAGGTACGCAGACAGCGAATCCAATGAAAGCGAAGACAATATACCCCTCCTTCGCCCACCAACACCTTATCTAGCATATGAGACAGATGATGCTATCCTGTGGAATGGAGATGAAGTTTCAATGTATTATTATCTCAGCAAACAAGGAGAAGTAATCTGCGAACTACTCTTCCTAGATGACTACTTCTTCAGAGATGATGTAATTGATGGTAATGTCATCGAAGACTACCCAGACAGCACCTAAACCTATAAATAGATTAGCAGTCATAGTATAGTTAGATTAGTCTTGTACAACGTGACTGTGAACTGACTCAGCTGTCAGATGATCTCTTGACATGTCAGATCACTATTGTACTATATGACTGCATTCCAACTCAGCAAAGCACTTAGTACTACATCCATATCTAGCATAGCCCAGATAGCCCCTCACTAGTATAAATACCCCCTCCCCAGACCTCAGAATCTCAGACTTGAATACTTGAACAATCCGAACACAACTCCTGAGCACTTCTCCACAATATCTCTTCACACAACTACTCCTAGTATAGCAATATCATAAATAGCAAATAAATCTATTTAATAATCCACAAACCACTCTTAAGTAAATCTGCTCCCCGTTAGGTCCTACTCCTAACCCCATCACGAAATTTCCTAATTGGGTATTGTCTGCAGCGATACGCCAATTCAACTAAGCTGGTCTTAGTTTCTTGAACTTCCTGAAATACGGAAAATTCTGAACATCCAGAACTAGTCCGAAAAAGGACTTTGGTTGAGACGTCAACCCGATCCTGAAATCAATAAGCGTAGAGGATGTACTCCATATGAAATTGATCTTGACCATAAGAAAATAGTCTTCCAAAATATTCAGAACTTCCAGAAAACCCTTCCAGAACTACGTAACGGTTACCCTAAAAAGCAACCCTCTTACATTTGGCCAGCTGGCAGAAATACCCACATTCAGACAGCAAATGAGATATGGACTCATTAAGACAACCAAGAAGCAAGGTTGGAAGATAACTGAGGCCAATAATGTTCAAGAGAACTCAGGAGAAGAAAGCAAAGATAACCAAAAGATCTCTGCATATACAACTTATCAAATTGAAGATAGAGTCTTTAAGACTATCATCAATACAGGAGCAGGAGGATGTCTTCTCAGCAAGAAAGCAACTGACGGCCTAGGTTAGAAAGTTGAAGAAGTAATCAAATTGGTGTTCATTACAGCAAATAGTACAAGAGCCACACCTCTGGGAAAGATCTGAGATGTTCCCATCAAGTTCAGAGGAGCAACCATCTCAGTGAATGTAATCATGACCATTGTAATCAACTATGACATCCTCATCGGTAACCAGTGACTTCATAAAGCCAAGACAATAATTGATCTAAATGCTCAGAAGATGTGAATTTCCATCAATGTCAATAAAGGAGTTCTGCTTGAGATAGAGAAAGAAGAGAGTGAACAAGAGGAAGCCTATATGGTGACAACTTAGAAAAAGAAGAAGAAAATTGAATAGATAAGTGAAGAAGACTGGTGCAAAAAGATTATAGAAGGATATATACCACAAGGAGTCTGCCCCCATGGGATTCAAATATACTGTATGGAGTATATCAATAAGTGTTATCAGTGCACTGGCAAAATCAAGCAAATCTACCATTAAAGAAGAAAGAAGACTCTCAAGAAACAGACAAGAGAAGAAAAGAGAATGAAAGAAGAGGAGAAAGAGGATAATAAACCATCAGCTCTCCTTGAAGATAGTGATGATGAAGAGAAAATCAAGATCAAGATTCAGAAGATTCACCCTGATGCAGTCTTACCAGAATATAAGTCAGAAAATATAGCTGGAATAGATATTACCACAGTGAAAGAAACTATACTGGAACCCCAGACAACCACTCTACTTGCAACTAGTCTGAAGATGACTATTCCAAAAGACCATGTCAGAATCTCCAAGATAAGAAGCAACCTAGCTAGGAGCAAAATCACAATTGAAGGGGGAGTCATCAATTCCAATTATACTAGAGAAATACTACTTATTGCTAGGAATCACAATTCTACAATTCCATTTCCAATCAAGAAGAAGGACTGACTGGTACAGATGTTGATCTTCCCAGTTCTTCAGCCAAGGATCATAGAAGTCAAGAAGTTGGAGGAAACAGAAAGAGGAAGAAAAGGATTCAGATCTATAAGAAGAGGAGTATTTGCCAGTATCAAGATCACTGAGCTACAGTACAAAAAGGAGGAAACTACAAACAAGCACAGCTATACTATTGGAAATGAATTCTCACTCAAGACAGAGCTTAAGAAAATACTGTATGAATTTGAGGATATTCTTACCACAGACTTCAAGAATATCAAGAGAAAGACTCTACACTACCATCATAATATAGATACTAGTGATACTGAACCAATTTACCAGAAGGCAAGATCTGTCCTGTCAGTCTACTGAGAGTGGCTCAGAGAAGAAATCAAGCAGATAGAAGAAGCCAGTATTATCAAGGAGACCAGTAGCCCCTGGTCTTTACTAGTTGTACTAGCTCTGAAGAAAGAAAACAAGTCTAGAGAATTCACTTCAAGACTCTGTGTTGATTATATATAGAAAGCTCAATATAGTCACTAAGAAGAATTGCCAATTACTGCTACTCATCAATGACATCCTTATAACTCTGGGAGATGAAGCACAGTACTACAGCACCTTAGATCTATATTCAGGATTCCACCAAATCAAACTCACAGAAACAACAAGTGAGAAATCAGCCTTCATCACCTCAGATAGAATATACATCTACTTGTAAATGCCATTCAGAATATATAATACCCCTGTAAGCTTCTAGTGAATGATGAACAAAATCTTTCACTATAACATAAGAAGATGGATAATAGTTTATATGGATGATGTTATCATCTACAGTAGGACAGCCAAAGAATATCTGCAGCATATCCAACAGATGATAGAGAAGCTGAGATAGTATAGTCTTTATATCAAGCCCAAGAAGTACAAGTTTGCGGAAATTAAGATTATCTATCTCAGCCATATCATCAATCAAGATGGAATACACACAGACCCTCTCAAGATACAAGTAGTAGCAGTATACCCAAGGTCTACTACTATTACTGAAGCCCAAGTCTTCATGGGGCTGATCTTATATTACTGATAATTTATCAGAGGATTCTCCAATATTGCAGGCCCAATCTATAAACTCAACAAGAAGAATACCAAGTTCCAATAGACTGATAGATAACAAAAAGCATTTGATGGGCTCAAGGTCAGACTGATCCAGACACCCATTCTCAAAAGACCTGATTGGACTCAAGAATTCATCCTGTAGACAGATACAAGCACCCAGGGACTAGGAGCAGTCCTAGCTCAAAAGAAAGATAAAGTAGAGTATATCATTATATACCTAAGCTGAGGAACTCAAGAAGCTGAAAAAGAATACAAATCCTACAAGTTGGAATGCCTTGCAGTCATCTGGGCTGTAGAAAAGTTCCACTACTATCTCACCAGAAGATACTTCACCATCTAGACAGACCACTCAGCTCTCACTTGACTACTGACTACTGGGCAACCTAAAGAAATCTATGTCAGATGGATCATGAAGTTGCAAGCATATGATGTAACTATCATATACTGCTCAGGAAGAACCAATACCAATGTAGATACTCTCTTACAGACATCCCGAAAGACCCTCAACCAGCAAATCAATCAGGAATAAAGAGCTCTACTATGGAATCATCACCTACCCAAGACAGCAAAAGATGCCCCAATATCTGGAAGAATGGACACAAACAATTATCAATAGGACATAGAAACAATTTGAAACCAATAGAGAAATATTAAAGAAAGAAAAACTACTAGTTATATTAGAATATAAGAAGGAGCAAGCAATGAAATCAGTATATGAACTTGACTATCTAGGAGGAGCAAATACATATAATAAAGCAAAAAGAACAATATGGTGACTAGGAATAGAGAAAGATATCAGACAATTTGTCAAGACCATGACAAATGCCAGAAATAGAAACAAGATCAATGAAATCAAGCCTCAGAATTAGCATACATAGAACCAGCACCATTTGTCCATATTGTAATAAATGTGATTGGCCCTCTACCCTTGACTTTGACTGGCAACTGATATATCATTGTCATTGTAGACCTTTTTACTAAATAGATAGAGGCAGGACCCCTCAGGGAAGCCAATGTACAGTTAATTGCTAATTTCTTTTATAAAGAAATTATCTGCCAGTTCAAGACCCCAATATAAGTAACCACAGATAAAGGAACAGAATTCATAAATCAGTTCTTTGAGGTTCTCTATAAGAAGTATAAGATCCAGCACATTTAGACTACAGCATACCATCTCTAAGGAAATAGATAGGCAGAAAGGACTAACAAGATCCTCAAAAATGTTATTGTCAAGATCTGTGATAACTATGAAAACTGGGATCACTATCTATCAATAACATTATCTGCTCTCTGGGATATTTGATCACAAAGTACCCATTTCACTTCTCAGAAAATACTGTTCAGAGAAGAAGATTCTCAAGAAACCCTATCATCTAATAGAGAAGCTGTATGGAAACATATGGATGGAGAAATATAGAGACCACACTAAATTAGAAAGAAGGCTGAAGATTACATAATTAAGGTGCAGGCACTACAATGAAATAATGCACAAGCCCCTGGAGATTATCAAGATAGGAGACAAAGTTCTAGTATATCAGAATATGGTAGAAGCTTCATGGTCATAAAAACTGGAGCCCAAGTGAGAAGGACCTTACCTTGTACAGGATATAAAAGAGACCACCTTTTGGCTATAAAAACTCTCAGACACAATCATCCCCACTACCATTTACTGTAACTGACTCAAGAAGTATTATAGCTAACTAATAGAGTACTGCTATAGTCCTCAAGATCATCAGTGCCATACAGTAAGCCATAGAAAGACATAGTACACTACTGAGCCACTGGTCATAGAAGAGTCCTTTGACAGTATACAGAGTATAGTCTAGACACACCTGTCATAAATCTCACACTTCAAGGCCTACCCAAACTGAACTGAGTTTCAAGAATACTTCAAGTTGGGATAGCTACTGAACTCACAGTCAGATATAGGAAAAGAAGACTGGATTAGAGAGTATCAGCTCTCTTATACTCAAATTATAACTGTCAAATGAGTCAACAAGATGTTCAAGAATGATGAGCCAGCTCTAGCCCATCTTCATAGAGTAGTTCCAGGAGACTTTGGATATATCAAGAGACAATACTGGGAGTATGTAATAATGTAGATTGAACAGTATAAGGAGATATAAATCATAGAAGCTTGGGAGTTTCAATAGAATATTTCAGAGATGAATTACCTATTCAGGAGGAAGTTGTGATGGTTGATCTGAACTGAGAATATGAATCAGAGAAATTAGACATTTGATTATAGTATCTGAACCCAATTCCTGATATAGTATAGTCTTATAAATAACAGTCATTGTTATTTTGCAACTATTAAAGTTTTTGTGGATGTTGAACTCTTCACAGATGTTGAAGATTTTGCAGATGTTGAAAGATTCAATACTTGTGAAAAGTGACTTATAACATAGTCATAACTTAGCCATCTTATAGCTAGCAAACTTGTATAAATAACCCAGTATCTTAGAGTGAATAAACCTCAGATCGAAATAGTTCAAAGCAAAGAGAAGACAAAGGAACTAGTAAGCCTACAGGCAGATACACTTTGAACTCACCCATCCTTACATCTGAGAACTCTGTAGAGTTAAAGAAGATCAAGTTTTCAAGATACAGAAATCTGACATACTTCTAAGGTTAAGCATCTGCTATGTTATAATAGATAAGATATCTTATATATCTTATAATACTTCTTTAATTCTTACTAATAGTAAAAAGTCTAGAAATGTTGAATTCTTTTAAGATTTTATTAGACTTCATTTGAGTCTAGATCTCTAGAGATTTATATATTAATAAAAAATAGTTTAGTAGAATTCTATTAGTATTTGATAGCTATAAGGATAGTAATAGCAATCTTGTTCTTAGTATTATTACTAGATACTTATATTGGGATAGATTATCTATATGAAATTATTTTAAGATATTTATACTTTCTTTATCAGGGTATTCAGAGATATAATTGTCTTTCAGAAATTCTATCAGAATTTTCATTATATCAAATATCTATATTAGGTTACTACTTCTTTTATATTTAATAAAAGATTGTCTTTTTTTTTTCCAGATAGTATTATACTTAAGGTATCCTTTCTATTTTACAAGATAGTATTGGGTAGACTTGGTAGTTTATTCAAATTGGTGATCCTTATAATTCAGAATATAGTTAACTTTATATTCTAGTTACTGATCAATAATTACTAGATCTAGAGATAGTATAGTTCTTTCAGCTCCTTTCTCCGCTACCTTACCAGTCACAAGGTTTGGTAGGCAACCTTCCGAGTTCCTTTTCCACAACTTATACCCCCTCTACCTCAGGTTGGTTTGCTGTACCTGTTGCAGGGCAGTGGGAGGGAGGCAATGGTGATGTGTTGCCCCTTTATCGGTATCCGATCGGTGTCTTCTCCACTTTTTCGTGGTTTCTGGTGCCTCTGGCTGCATCTGGGGTATACCCGTTTTGGTGTGGCGCTTTCTTCCTTTTGCCGTCGTCAACAAGGTATCGTCTCTGGTGTATCACAGGCTACGTAGGGTGTCGGCCGACCTTGGGCATCAAGTGCCAGTGTAGGTTACCTGCAGGTTATTCAGTGCCTGTGGTGGGGCCCTCTGAGCTTTGGCGAGCTTCCCAGTGAGTGCGGCGCTGGCATAGGTGACTGCTTTTCGGGTGGAGTCGGGTTGGGAGGGGAGATGGCCATCACAGATAGGAGGAAGGGCGATTACGGTGGACCAGTAGGGTGCCAGGCTGGGGGCAGTCATCGGGGCTGGGGCGGGTGCTGCTTTGGTGGAGCCTTTTGATTGGTGCGGCGTAGTTAGGTGGTAGGTGACACTCTCGGCTTCTTTTGGCGGGTAGCGGGGTGAGGCCCCAGTCGTCAGGGGGGGTCGGGGGGCCTGAGGCTACCTATTTCAGGCATCTTGGCTGCACTCAACTGGAACCGAGAGCTGACATGGCAACGTGATTGAGGCCCGCAGGCTTGAGTAGTGGGGTATTGGGGGTTTCCTCCCGCCTCACGTGTAAGTCCTTTACTCACCTCAACTGGGAGAACCAGGCCCTACCCACCGTGTTGTGCTTTGATGAGGGTTTTTCTTTGTCTGTCATTCTCTTTGGGGTGGCAGGGGCTATTCTATTCGGCTTGGGCATGGCCTTGTACATATGTTGGGTTCTCGGGCATGCGCTTTTGGTCATTAGCATATGGTTGGGTTCCCCTGGTGGTAGGGAGAGCATGGTGCGCAGAATGAGGTGCGGGCCAACATAGGCCCTACTGCACCTGGCATGGTCGAGCTGCTAGACAATAGCTAGCCTAGGTTAATGGGGGGGCAGTGCTTGGTGGGTGGTGGGGGAGGGTTTTGGCCTATATAGTCTAGG
>RBNI01003404.1:0-15932 GCA_003990745.1 Jimgerdemannia flammicorona
CCCTACTCCTTCCCGGTGAAAGACCACCTTATCTAACACTATCGCCACTCTCCCTCCACTCTGCTCATAGATCCTCACCACCAAACCATGACGTCGGCCCCCCTGAGGACCCCAACCCACCCACCATCCAGTCAGCAGATCCCCCAGTAGCCCTTCCCATCTTAATACCTTCTCCTCCAGCCCCAGCCACTGGCCCTCCTCAAATACAAAAAGCCAATGACCCGCCAGTCCTACCCATATTGCTAGTACCTATCCCACAGTGAGCCAGCTATTACCCACTCCACCCACAAGCCGAGATCTCAAGTCCTCCCATCGACCTCCCTCCCCCACCAGCCTATACCGTACACCCAGTCGATTCTCTATCTCAGCCCAAAAGTCCCCCAAAACCTCGCACTCTCCCAGCCAATGTTCTAGCATCTGTACATTACCCCCAGCTCCCCCAACATCATAACACTCCTCACAGTCAAATTGTCCACCATCCACCAAATGCCCCATATGGAAATTCAGCATGACATTCCTCCACAACATTCTCCACCATACCACCCAGAACTTGGGGGGAAGCCACCTCCGTACCTCTGCACACCAAGACCAGATACCAGTCCAGTCCCACTCCTCGCCGATCCCTGCCACCTGCCAGCCATTTGGCCAAAGATCCTGGCCAAGCCCCTGCTGGCACTCTACTCCCTCCCCAATATCGAACATAGTAAGTGATGCACCCCCCAGGAGCAATCTATCCCAATGCCACATATTTGGGCCCCACACTGCCTCCCCCTCATTGCCTTGCCAGTGTAGGCTAATTCGGTGAGCTCCATCAGCTATGTCCCACCAAAAGCCCTTAAACCACAGCTGCCAAATTCCATTAAGCCCCACCAAGGAGAGCAGATCACTGGAGGACCCCCGAGGAGATGTTCGCATCTCCCATACCTTCTGCATCAGAGGCACCCAACCCCCACCCTATAGTTCCACAGCTCTTTTCAACCACCAGGCTTGCAAACAGTATAGCCTCTTAGGAAAGTCCACCAGCCCAAGGTCTCTCCTGACTACCGGCCTCGCAAGAGTGTCCCAACTGACCTGGGACCTCCTCCCCACCCAAATCCAATCCCTAGCCATCTTTATCAGCTTCTTCACTACCCAAGCTGGGAAGTCAAGGTGATATGCCACATACCACAGCTTAGGGAATCAGTAAACATTCAAAATTGACACTCGCCCTGCTAGAGAGATATGGCAACCTCCCCATCCTTGAAGGGCCTCTCCCCAAATGTTCACCCTGCTCTCCCACCACCCTCGTGGCAAGACAGAACTATATACCGAGAGGAAGATGCCCAAATACCGCACCACCTCACCAGTAGGGACAATTGTTCCAATGACGTCCCCACCCACTAGCCCATTCCCTAGCACCATTGTCTCACACTTATGCCAGTTGAGCTTTGCCCCTGAGTGGGCCTCATACCATTCCACAGTCTTCTGTAGTGCTGCTACATCTGCCACATTCCCAAGTCCAACCACCATATTATCCGCAAAGGCCCCCACCTTCCACACTATACCATATATAGAGAGCCCTGCCACCTTCCGGCGAATCCTATCCATCAATGGCTCCAGCAAAAGGGCATACAGAATAGGGGACAGAGGGTCCCTCTGAGGAACTCCTCTTCTCAAGGAAAACACCCTCCCACAGTGACCATTATACATCAGAGCTGCCTGACTGCTCTCCAGCAGACTCAATATAGAGGCACTAAACCTCAGGGGGACCCCAATTCGGTCCAACACCTTGCCCAGCCACACCCACCATACATGGTCGTAGGCCTTCTCCTGGTCCAAAAAGACCAACCTTCCATCCAGGCCACAAGTCCGGGCCCCTTCAATCACACCATGAACCCATGCAGTCCCATCTCTTATAAGTCTGCCCCCAACAAAGTCCCGCTGCTCCTCCCCCAGCACCTGTTGGGCAACTCTCTGCAGCCTTGTGACAATCACCTTAGTCACCATCTTCCTGTCCATGTCCAGAAGCATGATCGGCCTCCAGTTCTTCCAGTCTTCTCTCCTCCCCTTGTCTTTGTACAACAAGGTCACCAGCCCAAGATCCTGCTCCCCTACCCACTCCCCACTCTGCAGGACATGGTTACAGAGAGCAGCCATCTCACCCAAAACTCCAGGGACATTGACCATCTTCTTCCAGAAGTCCCATGGCAGTCTATCCTCCCCAGGTGCCATCTCTAGTTTAGTTGCTGCCAGGACACTCTGAATCTCTTCCCCCAGCACTGGTACAATCAAGTCACCCAGTCCGGCTATCTGTGGCGGCCCCCACTCTTCCAGTGTGTTTGCAATCTCCGCCTCATCAGCACCCCCTTCTCCCTCACTCCATAGGCCCTGCCATCTCTCCTTCAACACCCCTAAGATTTGTTGTGTGCCATGTATCATATCCCCATCAGCATCCAGGACCCCATCCCACTGATGTCGCACTCTCCTGGCTTTGAGAAGTCTCGATAGGTATCCAGTAGGCTGCTCACCCTCCTCAAGCCCCTGCCACCATAGTCTAGCAGCCATGCCCTGCATATGAGTCTCCTCCTCTTCCCTCAACACCTGTTGTAATTCCACAATCTCCAATTTCGCCCTCTCAATCCTCCAATCCTCCACTCCAACAACAGTAAGCAAATCCACCCAATCCATTTGTAATCTCCTCAGCCTGTTGGAAGCACACTTTGTATGCCTCCTCCTCTGCCTCCCAGCCTCTCTACCAGCTTCTCTCCAATAAACCCTCACAGCCTCTTTCAGTCTCATCCAGCAGACAGCCACAGGCAAACCCTCATGCCTCCAGGCAAAAACATTTGCCTGAATATCCGCCACCCACACTTCCCACAACCCCTTCTCAGCCAGCAGGGAGGAGTTAAGGTGCCAATGTCTGGGTCCATTTCCACTCCCCCCAAACTGCCCCTGCCCTAAAAGTCTCCAGTGATCTGACCATGGGCACCATTCCACCTCCAATGTCTTCCAAATGTCTGACCCCCAGCACTCCGCCATCAGAATTCAATCAATCCTTGTGCCCAAGCCATTCACCCAATATGTATAGACCCTCGCATCACCCCACCTTGTTCTACCCATATCCCCCAATGAGCTCAACGTCTCTACCTCTTCCCATGCATCCAGACCTCCACTTCTGCCCCCAGCACTCCTCCCTCTGTCAGTCCTGTCTAGATGCTGATCCCGAACCATATTAAAATCCCCACCGAGCACATCGACCCCTTCCTCCAAGAGAATACCTGCCTCCAGCAGCTCCCTAATCCATGCAATCCTCTCACCCCTAGCTGCAGGGCAGTAGCAAGAGCCCATCTTCACTGATTCCCACCCTGGCTGATGCCAATCTCCCCAGACCAAGCAATCACCCCAGCTCCTGATTTCCCCCAATTCGCCTCTACCCTTCCTCACCAAAATCGCAACCTTTCCAAACCAAGCCGTGGCCCCACCCCATTCCCTAGTCCACTCTACCCGATCGTCCTCATCCTCACATTGTACATCCTGCAGTAAAAAAAGATCAGCCTCTAAGTAAAATGTTCTTGCGCCGCCTAGAGCCCCATAACCCATTCACATTCAAAGAGAAAATGTTGGTTGTACCATTCATAAGGAATAACTATATAATGTTGTCCCATCCTCTACAAGTCCACAGTCTGCTCCTCCTGCACCAAGTCCAAGTCATGTTTAGCAGCCCGCTCCCTCTCTCCTGCTTCCTGTACTTCCAATGCTCCCAGAAGTTCTACTATTGCCCCATCTTCACGCTCTTCAAATTCCTCATGATACTCCAGACAGACCTTCCACCAGAGCTACAAATCATGACGCTCTGCCCAGCAGTAGGCTGCCCGCTCACCAGCAACTGCCCCAAGTTCTGCCCTCCTCACCTCATCAACCTCATACCCCTCCTCCTCCAGAAAAACACCCAGAATCTCCACCTTCAGTGCCTCCACCACTCCATTACCACGCAGAATCCTTGCCCAATGCTCCTCAGACATCACTCACAAGTCCACTTCTCCCAAAGCTTCAGCTGCTAGATTGTCCATCACCATGTGCATCCACAACAGGTTCCCCACCTCCTTCCCTCCTGGGGTCTCTGGCTGCCCTGCTTCCAGCATCGTAGTGTCAGCTCCTACACTGGCAGCCTCATCCCACTCCTCCTCAGGAACATCCACCAGCTCATCCTCACCAACTGCCACCACTTGACCCCCTTGCCCCATATCAGGAACCCCAAAGTGCACCTGCTGGGCCCCCTGCATCCTTGTATCCTCCGTCTTCTCTCTCTTCCCAACTGGGCCCCTCCTGATAAGTGGGGGGGGGGTGGCATTCAACTCCAGCTCCCATACTTCAAAGGTACCATCAGTAAACAGGTCCTTGCTCAGCACCCCCCCAGCCCCTGCCTTCTTTGCCTCCACCTTCTCTCCTCCTTTCCCAGCCCAGACACTGGCTTCAGTGCCTCCAGACTCCTCAGTTCCAACTGTCATCTTCTTCACCTCTCCTGTCATACTTGCCAACAGCTCCCTCTGCCTCTTGCATCCCTGGGCCTGCTCCCACTGCTTCTTATCCATACGGACATGCTTCCTGTCCACAACCTCCAGATGCATCGACTCCTCGTACAGCTTCCAGGCCTTCGCCCTCCTCTCTACAGCACCACCCAACTCCTCCAGCACCTCCAACAAGTCCTCCTCCTCCTCTTCACTCTCTTATACCCTCGACACCTTGCAGACAAAGGCCCCCCACATCAGCACTGAGGGCCAGTCACTCCCCTTCTCCATAGCCTCCTTTCCCACCAGCTAAATCCTGACATCGACATCTCCCATCCTGATTGCAGTCCCCTCTCACACTTGAAAGCCGACATCCACTATGTCACCATACTCTATCATCACCTCCTCCACCCTCTTCCTCATCTCCTCCTTAGTCACCATGGGCACCCCCTTCACCCGAAGCTACACCACCCTGGAGTCTCATCGCAAGCACCATACTATGGGGACCACCACCTCCCCAACCATGATGCCAGTCTTCAGCGCCTCATCCAGTGGACCTGTCTCCTCAAAGCCCACCTCAACCCCCTCCAGACCCTTCAAGAACTTCACTGAAGCTGCCCCAGCCACCTGCTTCGAAACAAGCCCCAGAACCATCCTCGCTGTCACTGCCAAGCCCTGGAAGCACAAGGTCACCACAAACTCCGAGATTGATTTCTTGAGTAATGGGGCCACCACCAGCCCCATCACACCATCTGCCAGGTCCCCTTCCACATCAGGAACCCCTGCCCCACCTGGCCATCAGCCGTCACATCTCTTTTTTTTGCCAGATTTGCCATCACACCACCATCAGCAGTCCCACCACTACCCCCAGCAGCCCCTCCACTACCCCCACCTCCCACCAGTGAAGGCCCAGCTCCCCCAGCACCCTCAGCCTTCTGCTTCCCCTTCCCTCCAGCCTGATCCCTGCGGACTCCCATCGGCCAACCCCCAGTCCTCAGCATATCTGCAAAGCTCCACCCCTGCTGCCCTCCAGCCCCCCCACCAGTGCCGCCACCACTACCTGAGCTGTCCAGTCCACTTGAGCCACCAAAAGACCCCATCCCCAGCCCATGACTCCTCCCAACATACTGCCAGTTGAAAGCCCTAGGTCCACCCAACCTGGTACGCACCTCGGCTTGCTTGCTACTTGACATCTTCTTAGTATCTTTCTCCAATAAATGACTTGTAGGTGTGTTGTGAAAGTGTGTGTAACGTGAATTGTGCATAGTGGATGCTTAACCTTTGAAGTATGTCAGATTTCTGTATCTTGAAAACTTGCTCTTCTTCAACTCCACAGAGTCCTTGGGATGCAGGAATGGGTGAGTTCGAAGTGTATCTGCCTGCAGGCTTACTAGTTCCTTTTGCTTTCTCTTTGCTTAAACTATTTCGATCTGAGGTTTATTCACTCGAAGATACTGGGTTATTTATACAAGTTTGCTAGCTATAAGGTGGCTAAGTAGTGAGTCATTTTCTACAAGTATTGAATCGTTTAACATCTGCTAGGATTTCGCTAATTGCAAACATTCTAATATCTCCTAAATCTTTGCGAATATTAAAGTTTCTGCACTTCGCAGAATATGACTGCTATTTATAAGGCTAAACTATATAGGGAACAAGATTCAGGTACTGTAATCAAATGTCTAATTCCCCTGTTTCATGTTACTAATTTAGATCAGCCATCACATCTTCCTCCTGAATAGGTGATTCATCTTCAGAGCATCCTATTCACTCAAATTTCCAGGCTTCTACGATTTGTATCTCCTTGTACTACACAATTTATATCATTATATCCTTCCAGTGTTGTCTCTTGACATATCTGAAGTCTCCTGGGGTTACTTCCTGGAAGTGGGCTAAGGCTGCTTCATCATCCTTGAATAACTTGTGTACTCTTTTTACAATCGTAATTTGAATGTAGGAGAGCTGACATTCCTTGATCCAGTCTTCTTTTCCCATCTTTGGTTTCAAATTCAGTAGCTGTCCCAACTTGAAGTATTCCTGGAACTTGGTTCAGTTCTGGTAGGCCTTAAAATGTAAGATCTGTGATAAGTATATCTGCACTATACTCTGGATGCTGTCAAAGGATTCCTCCAATATTGGTGGTTTGGTGGAATACCACTGTCTTTCTATGGCTCACTGGACCATGCTAGTGATCTTGAGGGCAGCAGTATTACTTCGTTGACTAGTCATGATACTTCTTGAGTCAGTTTCAGTGAATGGTAGTAGGGATGATTGTGCCTGAGAGTTTTTGTAGCCAAAAGGTGGTCTCTTTTATATCTTGTACAAGGTAAGGTCCTTCCCACTTAGGCTTCAGCTTTCATGACCATAAAGCTTCTACTATGTTCTGATACATCAGAACTTTGTCTCCTATCTTGATAATCTCTAGGGGCTTGTAAATCTTTTCTGCATTATTCTGTTATAGTGTCTGCACCTTGTTTATGTAATCCTCAGCCTTCTTCCTAATTTGGTGCAGTTTCCGTATCTCTGTGTCCACTTGTTTCCATATAATATCTCTATTGGACAATAGGGTTCCTTGAGAACTTTCTTCTCTGAATAGTATTTCCTGAGGGGTAAAATGGGTACTTTGTGATCTAATATCCCAAAGGGCGAATAATGCTATTGGCAGATAGTGATCCCAGTTCTTGTAGTTATTACAGATCTTGGCGATAATATTCTTGAGGGTCTTGTTTGTCCTTTCTGCTTGTCTGTTTCCTTAAGAGTGGTAGGCTGTGGTTCGAATGTGCTGGATCTTGTACTTCTTGTAGAGAACCTCAAAGAACTGGTTCACAAATTCCATTCCTCTGTCCATAGTTACTTACATTGGGGTCTTGAACTGGTAGATGATTTCTTTGTGGAAGAAATTGGTGATTGACTGTGCATTGGCTTCCTTGAGGGGTCCTGCTTCTATCCATTTTGTAAAAAGGTCTATGATGACAATGATATATCAGTTGCCAGTCAAGGTCAGGGGTAGGGGGCCAATTACATCCATTACTATGTGGGCAAATGGTATCAGTTCTATGTGTACTGATCCCAGGGCTTGGTTTTGTTGGTCTTGTTTTTGTTTCTGGCATTTGTCACACATTTTGACAAATTGTCTGATATCTTCCTCCATTCCTGGCCACCATATCATTCTTCTTGTCTTATCATATATATTGGTTCCTCCTAGATGGCCAAGTTCATATACTGATTTCATTGCTTGCTCCTTCTTGTGTTCTGGTATGACTAGTAGTTTTCCTTTCCTCAGTGTTTCTCCATTGGTTTCAAATTGTTTCCATGTCCTATTGATAATCATTTGTGTCCATTCTTCCAGATGTTGGGGTATCTTTTACTGTCCCAGATATGTGATGATTCCATAATAGAGCTCCTTATTCATAATTGATTTGTTGGTTGGAGGTGTTCCAGGGTGTCTATGAGAGAGCATCTGCATTGGAATTTATTCTTCCAGAGCAGTACACAATGGTTACATCATAGGCTTGTAGCTTCATTATCCATCTAGCATAGATTACTTTGGGTTGTCCAGTTGTCAGTAGCCAGGTGAGAGCTGAGTAGTCTGTCTGAATGGTGAAGTGTCTTCTGGCCAGGTAGTAGTGGAACTTTTCCACAGCCCAGATGACTGCGAGACATTCCAACTTATAGAATTTGTATTCTTTTTCAGCTCCTTGGGTTCTGCAGCTAAGATATGCAATGATATACTCTTTTTTGTCTTCCTTTTGAGCTAGGACTGCTCCTAGTCCCTGTGCCCTTGCATCAGTCTGCAGGATGAATTCTTGAGTCCAATTGGGTCATCTGAGGATGGGTGCCTGGGTCAGTCTGACCTTGAGTTTGTTAAATGCTTTTTGTTGTCTGTTAGTCCACTGGAACTTGATGTCCTTCTTGTTGAGTTTGTAGATTGGACCTATAATGTTGGAAAATCCTCTAATAAATCTATGATAGTAGGAGGCAAGTCCCATGAAGGCTTGGGCTTCTGTGACAGTGGTGGGCCTTGGGTATGCTGCTACTGCTTGTATTTTGAGGGGGTCCGTGTGTGTTCTATCTCAATTGATAACATGGCCTAGGTAGGAGATCTCAATTTCTGCAAACTTGCATTTCTTGGGCTTGATGTATAGGCTGTGCTTTCTCAGACTTTCCATTATCTGCTGTATGTGCTGCAGATGTTCCTTAGGTATCTTGCTATAGATGATTACATTGTCAATATAAACCATTATCTATCTTCCTATGTCATAGTGGAAGATTTTGTTCATCATTCGCTAGAAGCTTGCTGGTGCATTGCATATCCCGAATGGTATTCGTAGGTAGATATAGGTTCCATCTGGGGTTATGAAGGCTGACTTTTTACTTGCCATTTCTGTGAGTCCGATTTGGTGAAATCCTGAGTATAAGTCCAAGGTGCTGTAGTACTGTGCTTCATCTCCCAGTATTATAAGGATGTCGCTGATGAGGGGCAGTGGTTGGCAATCTTTCTTGGTAACTGCATTGAGCTTTCTGTAGTTGACACAGAGTCTTGGGGCAAATTCTCCAGGCTTGCTTCCTTTTTTCGGAGCTAATACAACTGGTGAAGACCAGGGGCTACTGGCTTCTTTGATAATACTGGCTTCTTCCATCTGCTTGATTTCTTCTCTGAGTCATTCTCGGTAGGCTGGCAGGACAGATCTTGCTTTTTGGTAAATTGGTTCGGTATCTCCAGTATCTATCTCATGATAGTAGTGTGGTATTTTTTCTTTGATATCCTTGAAGTCTGTGGTGAGGACATCCTTGAATTCATAGAGTATTTTCTTGAGTTCCTCCTTGAGTGGAAATTCGTTTCCAATGATGTAGCTGTGCTTGTTTGTGGTTTCCTCCTTCTTATGCTCCAGTTCAGTGATCTTGGTACTGGCAAATACTCTTTTTCCTATAGATCCAAATCCTTTCTTTCCTCTTTTTATTTCCTCCAACTTCTTGACTTCTATGATCTTTGGTTGTTGGACTGGGAAGATCAACATCTGTGCCAGTTGGTCCTTTTTCTTGATTGGGAATGGAATAGTAGGATTGTGATTTCTAGTGATGAGTAGTATTTCTCCGATGTAGTCTGAATCAATGACTCCTCCTTCAATCATAATTTCACTTCTTGCCAAACTACTTCTTGTCTTGAGGATCCCGACATGATCCTTTGAGATGGTCATCTCTAGGCCAGTTACAAGTAGAGTAGTTGTCTGGGGTTCAAGTACAGTTTCTTCTACTGTAGTGATATCCATTCCAGCTGCATTTTCTGATTTATATTCTGACAGGACTGCATCAGAGTGAATCTTCCGGATTTTGACCTTGATTTCTTCTTTATCATCACTGTCCTCCAGAAGGGCTGGTGGTTCGTCATCTTCCTCCTCCTCCTTTTCCTCTTTGGCTTGTTCCTTGAGAGTCTTCTCTCTTCTTTGGTAGTAGATCTCCTTGATTTTGCTAGTGTACTGGTAGCACTCATTGACATGCTCCATACAGTACATTCGGATCCCATGTGGGTAGACTCCTTGTAGTGCATATCCTTCTGTGATCTTCTTGCATCATTCTTCTTCACTCATCCATCCAACTTTCTTCTTCTTTTTCTGTGTAGTCACCATGTAAGCTTCTTCTTGCTCATCTTCCTCCATCATGGAGAGTACTCCTTTGTTGACATTGATGGGAATTTGCATCTTCTGACCCTTTCTCCACTACCTTACCGGTTACAAGGTTTGGTAGGCAACCTTCCAAGTCCCCTTTCCCCTATTATTGCCCCCTCTACCTCAGGTTGATTTGCTGTGCCTGCAAGGGCATGGTGGGAGGAGGGCAATGGTGATGAGTTGCCTCTTTATCGGTGTCGGATCAGTGTCTTCTCCACTTTTTCGCGGTTTCTGGTATCTTCAGCTGTGTCTAGAGTGCACCCATTTTGGTGCGGCACCTTCTTCCTTTTGCCATCACTAACAAGGTGCTGTCTCAGTATGTCTCGGGCTATGTAGAGAGTCAGCCAACCTTGGGCATCAAGTGCTCAGTATAGGTTACCTGCAGGTCCTCGGTGCCTGTGGTGGGGCCCTCTGGCTTTGGCAAGCTTCCTGGCGAGCGCGGTTCTGGCATAGGTGACTGTTTTTCAGGTGATGTCAGGATGGGAGAGGAGATGGCCGTCACAGATAGGAGGAAGGGTGATTTGGTGAACCAGTGGGGTGCCAGGCTAGGGGCGGTCATTGGGGCTGGGGCAGACAATATTTTGGTGAGGCCTTTCGATTGGCTAGTGGGGAGTGGGGTGGTGCAGGGGCTGGCATCCTGGCTGTACCCAACTGGAACCGGGAGCTGACATGGCAATGCAATTGAGGCCCACAGGCTTAGGGAGTGGGACCTTCCTCATTTGGCAGTACCTGACTGGAACTGGGAGCTAACATGGTAATATGATCAAGGCCCATAGGCTTGGAGAGTGGGAGTGGGGTCTTTTCTAGCCCTAGCCCATGTGTAAGTCCTTTGGGGAAGGTATTGCATGTAAGTCCTTTACTTACCCGCTTTGAATCCACTTTGCTTTCTGTTGGTTGGTTGGGGGGTTTTTCTTTGCCTTGGGCTTTCTTTTGGAGTTTGGGGGGCTATTCTTTATTCAGTCCTGGCGCTGCTAGATCTGACGTGTAGGTGTGCTCTCGCATGTAAACGATGATCCAGCCCTGGTGAGCAGACAAGTCTAGTCTATGTTATGGGAGTTGACATAGCCAGTGTTCAACAGGCATAGCTGGAGCGGTGGAACTGCTGGACAATTTAGTAGCCTAGGTTAATGGGGGGATATTGTTCAGTGGGTGGTGGGGGAGGGTTTTGGCCTATATAGTCTAGGTTCCCTTCCAATAAAAATCCGCAGGACTATGAGTCCATAAAAAAAAAAAAAAAAAAAAAGGAATTTGCACCTTCTGATCTTAGTAGATAATCTGCATCTTCTGAGCATTTAGGTCGATTATTGCTCTGGCTTTGTGAAGCCACTGGTTATTAATAAGAATGTCATAGTTGGTTGTATTAGTTACTATCACATCCACTGGGATAGTTGCTTCTCCAAACTTGATGGGAACATCTCAGATTTTTCCCCTCTTGTGCCATCTGCTGTAACAAACACCAACTTGGTTGCTTCTTCGACCTCCCATCTCAGGCGGTCTACTGCCTTCTTGCTGAGGAGGCATCCTCCTGCTCCTGTATCTATGATGGCTTCAAAGATTCTGTCTTCGATTTGGCAGATTGCATAGGCAGAAGTCTTGCAGTTGTCTTCACTTTCTTCTCTGGAATCTTCTTGAACATTGTTGGCTTCAGTTATCTTCCAACCCTGCTCCTTGGTTGTTTTGGTAAGTCCAAATCTCATTTGCTGTCTAAACATAGGAATTTCTATAAGCTGGCCAAAGGTTGCATGACTTTTTGTTGGCTGAGATCCTTGAAGATATTATACTTGAAAGTCTTGGTTTTGTGAAGTTTCTTCTCCTTTTCTCCTTCACTAGCTAGAGTGGTTCCTTGGATGATATCTTGGACTGCCTGCTCGAGCTCTATATCTTAATCCATTTCTTCGGCTTGGCTTTCTGTGGCCATTTCCATCTGTTTTTCCACTGAGTTCTTCTTGGGTCTTCCTGGTGGTCTCTTGTAGGGTTCCTTATGAACATCCTTCTTGGTAGTCTGTGCAGGATAGGCCTCCTATTCTTCATCTGACTCTCCAATTTTCTCGAAGATAATGATGTTGGCCTGTTCCTTATTTTTAGTAGCATTGCTTGGCTGGGCCTTGTGCTTAGTTTCACTTATACATTTATATGAGTAGTGGTCTTCTTCTCCATAGCTATAGTAGATATCTTTCTTCTTATCTGAGGTAGTGGCAAACTTCTGAATTGGGTGATGATCTCTTCCTCTAATTTCTTTTACTATGTCCCCTAGGTGAGCAGTCATTTTAGCAAACTGCTTGGCAAGCTCCTCCATGAGATCACTGTTTCTCTGCTGCTTTGTAGCTCTTGTTTGAGGTGTGTTTCGATTGATCATTGTGGTGGAGATCACACTGGTTGCCTTGGGTGCTTCAATTCTGACTCTAGTGACTCTTTCCATTGTGTGGTCTTGTGGATGTCTGGCTATCTAATACTGCTGAGCATAGGTGATCTTTTGTGGCAGATTCAGAACTACTGGTGATGAGCGAATGGCCATAGCTATCTCTGGGTGGACTCCTTTTATGAAGCTTGCTTTGGCTACTTGATCTTGGATAGCATCAGCATAATCTGCAAGGATTATCTAATATTGGATTCAGGTATAGAATGTGTTTGGATCCTCACTCATTCCTTGGTATATTGTGTTGAGCTAATCCTTCAGAGCTTGCTTGATCTCATCTGTGTAATAGGTGTTTCAGAGCCAGGTCTTCTGTGCTGTCAGTATGGCATCAGCATCATTTTCTGTATGGGTTGCAGCTGTGAATGCTGCTCTGGCAGGACCTCGTAGGCTGAAGGGCATGAGGGCTACTTGCTGTACTGCTGTCAGAGTTCTTACAGCAGCATACTGCTCGAAATCATCGATGAAGATAATGATTGATTCATCTAAGGTATATCCATGGAATACTGGTGGTTTCATATCCATCTTGTCTTGGTATCTTGCCTTGGTTTGTATGGTTGTTTGGATGGTGGCAGTTGTTCATTATTCAGCTTGAAAGTGAGGGATTCATCTTGAATTACCAGCCAATGGGCACCAAGTTGTAATATAGTGGATGCTTAACCTTTGAAGTATGTCAGATTTCTATATCTTGAAAACTTGCTCTTCTTCAACTCCACAGAGTCCTTGGGATACAGGGATGGGTGAGTTCAAAGTATATCTGCCCACAGGCTTACTAGTTCCTTTTGCTTTCTCTTTGCTTGAACTATTTCGATCTGAGGTTTATTCACTTGAAGATACTGGGTTATTTATACAAGTTTGCTAGCTATAAGGTGGCTAAGTAGTGAGTCATTTTCTGCAAGTATCGAATCTTTTAACATCTGCTAGGATTTCGCTAATTGCAAACATTCTAATATCTCCTAAATCTTTGCGAATGTTAAAGTTTCTGCATTTTGCAGAATATGACTGCTATTTATAAGGCTAAACTATATAGGGAATCAGATTCAGGTACTATGATCAAATGTCTAATTCCCCTGTTTCATGTTACTAATTTGGATCAGCCATCACAATATGTAATCAGTATATTTCTTAAGTACTAAGCAAAAAAGCTAGTATATAAGAATAATAATCTCACCTCTGAAGAATTATGAAATAAAATTAAGCCCAATATATCACATCTATATATATTCAGTTGTGAGGTATATGTTCTTGACAAAAGCAATACCAATTAGTATAAATTCAAACCAAAAACCAGCAAGCATATATTTCTTAGATATTCTGGTACTGGCAAGATATATAGACTCTGAGATCCATATAAGCAACATATTGTCATTTTGTATAATATATAATTCAGAGAAAAAGAAAATAAAGAATCTTGCATGAATATATTAGTATATATATCTATATCTATATCTATATCCCAGCTAGCATAAGTACAATAACTATTATCAACCTCTCTAATAGTTAATCAAAATTATTTTCAACTGCTATATATATCTAAGCTAAGATTGCCTGAGCTAAGAATAATGAAGATCAAGATGAAAATAACAGTAGATCTAATGCTAAGGAATCTTCTATAAAGAATAAGTAAAAGCATTCTAATGTTCACTAAGAAACTTATTCTAAATTAGAGAGTTATTGAAACATACCAGTAAGCTCTAGATGATAGTAATATCAAGACTATGTAAGCTATACTGAAGTATATAAATACATATATATTGCAATATCTGGTAAGCCAAATATATATAATAAAGCCATATAATCTCTAGATACATAGTAAAAAATAGAAATATATAATAAATAAGAAGTATAATTCACTTATTGAGAATAGTATATAAAATCTCATACTCTTTTTACTAAATCACTAAATAATTGGATCAAAGTAGATCTATAGAATTAAGATCTACTTTCAAAAATAATATTATAATTATAAGAGTACTAGAGACAGATGATAAGTTGTATAAATAATATAATATATTGAATTTTGAGTATATATATTCAAAGCTTAAGAATATATATTATTTATATATACTTAATTATTATATCTAAAGTACTTATATTTATAATAAGTATAAGCTTATAAATCTATAAGTCTGTAAGTCTATAAGTAATAGGTATAAGTTAAGAGGTTTAAATATTACAATAAGTATAAGTCTGTACAAGTAATAAGTATAAGCTAAGAGCTTTAAATATTAATAAGTATAAGTTTATAAGTCTATAAGTCTATAAGTAATAAGTAGTATATATAAGCTGAGAGCTTTAAATATTATAATAAGTAAAAGCCTGTAAGCTTGTAAGCCTATAAGTAATAAGTATAAGTCTATAAGCCTACAAGTCTATAAGTAATAAGTATAAGTCAAGAGCTTTAAATATTACAATAAGTATAAGTCTGCAAGCCTATAAGCCTATAAGCAATAAGTATAACAACTTATATAATTTCCTATTATATTTAAAAAATATATACTTATTAGCTTTAGATATTGATTTTTTCCTTTTTCTATAATATAAGTTTTATATATATCTAAATATATATAAATGTAAAATATCTGGCTTCATTTCACTCTATAAGTGCTCAGAAGTAAGATTGTAATTATTCCTAAATTACTTATTATTGTTATCAGATTTCTTACTTAATGCTAAAGATATATATCAGTTATAGATATATACTACTATATTGATAGCCTTGGTCTAATATATAAGAATATAAATGATAGTCTAGCTATATTAATTATTATATATACTATTTCTATAGCTATATAGTTAAATCGCTCAGTTATATCATCTGCTGAAGTATATAAAGAGCTGTTGTTCAATAATATATACTATATTTTCTCAAATACTACTTGAATATACTATTGATGTATTCATATCAATTATCTGAATATATATTATATATTCTATATCTTGTTTTATTTTCTGCAATTATTTTAAATTCTTTGAATTTATCTAGGACTTCATTTTTTACTGATAAGAAGTATATATATACTTTATATATATAATTATTGATAAATATGATAAAATATCTCTTTTTACTATAAGAAGTAATATATATTAGACTATATATATATCTATATAGATTAAATTAAATATACTAAATATATATTTTATCTATTTCTAAAACAGTTGTTGAGATGTTTTATTTGCTATATAAGTCCTTATAGAAGTTATTATCAAGATATATATATATACTATAACAAAGTGGACATATAACTATATAAATATATCAGATTTCTGTATCTTAAAAACTTGATCTTCTTTGACTCTGCAGAGTCCTTTGGGATATAAGAATGAGTGAGTTCAAAGTATATCTATCTGTAGGCTTACTAGTTCCTT
>RBNI01003405.1:0-15931 GCA_003990745.1 Jimgerdemannia flammicorona
TTTCATTATTCTTGAGTTTCTTGGTAGTGTTCTGATATTTTCCAGAGATCTTATATCCTAATGGCAGCTTAACTGACTTGTATCTTAGATATACAGTCTTGATTTCTGAGATGGCATATCCAATTGACTCATTCATATATTATTCTTGAGTTTTATGATAATTTTCTATAGCAAGAGAAATTCTTCAACTCAAACCTCAAGCAATCATTACTTTAGTTATCTTGTTTCTTAGAATTATTCCAATCTCTTGAAGACAGTATATTTCTCTATAAAACTTCTTTTTACTTCAAACTTCAACTGACTGAGATTTATTCACTACAAGTTAGAGATATTTATATAAATTTCAAGCTATATATGAGGCTATGTAATTGGTTATAACTCATAATTACTAGAAGATACTATTTAATATACTTTTAAAATCAAGTGACTAACTAGCTAGATAAGGCTAATTTTATATTTATAATAAATTTGACTAGTTAATAGGTAGTCACTGTTTGTATATATAACTAATTAACTTACTCAAATTTGACAAATAGAGCTATTCTTATATAACTTAAAGTTCAATATGACTGGGATTATATCATCCTCATCCTCCATCTCATTTTCTTCAGAAAGTCTGACCAAATTATTTTCTGTATTCTCTACAATTGTGCTGAGGTTAGTAAAGAGCTCTGTAGATACTAACAGGGGGCTTGTATGCTCCTCCAGGAGGTTATTAAGGTCTTTTTCTCATGAGATAAGTAGTTTACTCTACTCTGATTCTTGAGATCTCTGACTAATAGTATTGTTATCTATAAAGTAGGGTATATCTGTGGAATTCTGAGGATAGCAGACTCTCAGAGGAGGGTCTTGGAATAATGCAATTAGATCTTAAAGGAACTGATCTGAGTTGTCTTCTAAGATGGGGTTCTAAAGGTCTTAAACCTCATCACTCTTGATTGTAATAATAGACTGGGCTTCTTCTGTAACCATTTCTTCAAAATAGTCTATAGAGCAGCTTATTAGTTCTTAAATATCTGAAACCTTGATATATTCCAAGTTAGGAATAGCTCAAGGTATATGTCTGAAGATCTGGTAAACTCTCTTGGTCAACTTCTGTTTATACTTATCCAGACATATGATATATATAATTTCTTGAGAACTGGTCTGTGGGAGATCTTAGTAGAGATAGTACTCTAACTCATATTCTTACCATATCTAGAGATACTCAGTAGTAGTAGAGATTCTTATTTCTATTTCATAGTAGTTGATATAGATCTCTTGTAAAGAAGTTCAGGCTTAGAGTCCTTCTTATATATATACTCATAGCTCTTTTGATATCAGAGAATATCTGATTTTAGACTAATAGACCTGGGTGGTTTCTTGACCTTGCTGTTTGGCAGATAGCAGACATTTTGTTTTATAGTGAGTTTCTTATTTATAGATAATATCTTGTACTCCTTTTCAATACTTCTTTTATATTCTAAGGGTCTTTCTTCTTCTTTAGTCTAGAGGTAAAGTTATCTGATTTGGAGTAGTATATTACTGAGGTCACTATTAGTCACAATAAGTTCAGATATAAATCATCTTCTGATCAAGATAAATTATAGTTAAGTTATAATTTATAACTAGAGGCTTATGAAGTCTGAGCAGTCTTCTGGCTTTAATATCATTAGTTTCTAAGATACATATCATCATAATAGTCTTTGAGATTGATTTCTTTATACTATTTGGTAAGTTTTTTTTATAATAGTGATGATCAAATTATAACAATCAATTTATATAACTTTAAAATAGTATTAAAGCTCTTACTAGTTTCACTCTAATTACTAAATAGTTGTGTGAGATAATCTTGAATAGTAAGATTCAGAACATAGGTCTGATACTATATATAGTTATTATTAGTATTAAAGATTATATTTTCTTATTAAAGTTTAGTTGCCAAAATATGGAGAAATATGATGTTGTTGGAGATATTATCTGTTGTAATAGCTAATATCTGTATTTCAAAATTTTGATATATAAAATTATATAAATTTTTTTTTTTTTTTTTTTTTTATTCTCTTTTGACATTAGTTTAAAAAATAAAAAACTCCTATATCTTAGTTATAATTCCAAGCTTATGAATACAGTTTATAAATACTTCTATAATATTTTCTCTAGAATGAGAACTCTCAAGCTTTATAAAGTTAAGAGTAAGAGTTTAAAGCTACTAATTAGAATTAGTTTAATATTCAGTAATATCAAAAAATGAAATAACATTAGAAGATATCCAGATATCAATTATAAATGAAATTTTACCTATAATACTTTATAGTAAAATTTAAAATATAATCACTAACTATGTATAATTAATTCAATAATACTTCTAATATAAATAATATTTTACCTAAAGCTTTTGATAGAGATTATTATATTCTTTTTTATAAGTCTCTATAATATTATTATGAATAGTATCAGTACTCAAAATATATAAATTAAGCTTAATAAGACTAAAGAGACTTTGTAAAAAAGTATTCTCAATTACTGTAAATAGTTAATTATTATATATAATTTAATAAATAAGTTAATTTTAAAACTCTGAAATAAAATATAGCTAAATAAAAAAAAAAAAAAAAAAAAATAAAAAATATTATTTTCAAATTTATACTAAAATAAAAAAAAAAAAAATCTACTTACTATAGCTAGAATATTAATTACTATATTTACCTTCGTTTTATCTAAATATTGAGTCTTTATATACTTTATCATATTTTTTATAAAACTATAATGTGTTTTATATTTCTGCCTATATTTTAAAAATTTTTCATTTATAATAAAAAAAATATATATATTATCTACAATATTTATAAGTAACCTCATTTTTCTCAGTTTTGGTATAGTTTTGCCAAACTTTAGAATGAAGCATATAGTATGAAATATTATTTAAAGAAGACTGAATATTATTTAAAAAGTCTGACTTAAAGTATTATTAGTATTAGAAAATACTAATAATAATCTATTGATATTGATATTGATATAGTATATATATATATATATATATTTATATTTATATATATGCTCATATATATACTTATGAGTATTTCTTTTATATTTTTCTATTTACATATATGAGTGAATTATATAATAAGTTTGATTTGTTTACAGGATTTAAATTAGGTAATTCAAATCAGTTTGAACTAGTTTATTTAGAGTACTAGTTATAGCTATGAATACTGCTCTTACTAAATCTTAAAGAATAAAGAACATAAGAACTACTTGCTATCTTGCTGTCAGAGTTCTTATAGTAATATATTACTCAAAATTATCAATGAATATAATAATTGATTCATCTGAAGTATATTCATAGAATACTGATAGTCTCATATTCATCTTGTTTAGATATTTTGTTTCAATTTGTATAGTTATTTAAGTAGTATAGTTGTTTATTATTTAGCTTAAAAATGAGAGATTTATCTTAAAATACCAGCTAATGAGTATTAAGTTATAATATAGTAGATGTCTAACCTTAGAAATATATTAAATTTCTATATCTTGAAAACTTGATCTTCTTTGACTCTGTAGAGTTCTCAGAATATAGAGGTAAGTGAGTTTAAAGTATATCTATTTACAGACTTACTTGTTCTCTCACTTTCTCTTTACTTTAAATTATTTTAATCTGAGATATATTCACTCTAGATACTGGAGTATTTATAAAATTTTTCTAACTATAGAGTGGCTAAGTTATATATCACTTTTTTTTTATAAATATCGAATCTTTTAACATCTGCTAAGATTAGTACTCTCAATAAATTGAATCAAATCAAAGGTCTAATTCAATTTAATTCAAATCAAATCAAAGGTCCAATTTGATTTGAGATTCAATTTGAACTCTATTTTTTAAAATATAATATCTCAATAAAAGTATATCTAAATTTAATGATCTTTAGCTTATTAGACTTCTCTATATAAAAAGAATCTAACAAGCTAAAGATCATTAAATTAGATGTATTTTTGTTGAGTTATTATATTTTGAAAAATAGGGTTTGAATCAGACTCTCAATTCAATTTAAATTTATTTTAATTTGAACTTTATTTGAATTGAAAAATCTTCAATTCAATTTGATTGAAATGATTCTCAATTTGATTCAATTTAAATTAATTCAATTTGTCTAAGAGTACTAGTTAGAATTTTAGTGATTACAGAGATTTCAATATCTACAGAATCTTAGTAATTGTTAAAGTTTCTATACTTATAGAATAACTACTATTTGTAAGATTATACTATATTTGGGAATCAGATTTAGTTACTATAATCAAATGTCTATTTCTCTAATTTATATTACTAATTTAGATCAACCATCATATTATATACTAATCATAGAGACTTAGAACTAAAGAGAGATAATAATTCTATTTAATATCTTTCTGAGCCAAATATATCTAATATGATTATAAGTCTTTTCTTAGTTCAGAAAGACTAATTTTCTATTTAGCCTACTAGTTTTAGTTCCTTCAATCATATCATATATCTATATAGTACTATTTATAATTAATGATCTCTAATAAAGCCCTGCTATTCTTCCCCCAATACCTGCTAGATCACCTTTTATAATCTTACAACTACTACTTTCATAACTAGCTTTCTGTCTATATCTAAAAGTATAATCAACTACCAATTCTTCCAATCCTCTCTTCTGTCCTTATCTTTATACAGTAGTGTCACTAGACCAAGGTTCTGCCCTCCAACCTATATACCAGATATAAGAATAAAATTACAAAGTACCACTATCTCTCCCAGTACTCTCAGGGACTCTCACTATTTTCTTTTAAAAGTTTTAAGGCAGATCATCTTCATCTGGAGCCATGCTCAATTTTGTAGTTACTAAGATCTACAGTATTTCCTTCTTCTGAACTGGTAGAATCAGATCTCCAAGACTATCTACCAGTGGAGGATACTAATTCTCTGAAGTATTATTTAGTAATATTTACTGGTGATAACCTTCAATAATTTGTCATGATTTTTTTGTTGTATTGGTAGCTTTGACAAAGAGCTTCAGATATAGTAGGTATCTATTGAAGTACTTTATACAGTAATCTATCAGGATTTTTTTTTTTTTTTTTTTTTTTTTATAGTCACTTGGACTTTGCTATTTATTACCAGTCTATAGTTATAGTTATAGTACCTCCTCCCACTATCCAATCTCCTTAGAGAGGCTCCTCTCTATTCTTTCATACTTAAAAGACACTCTCTCACCTATTACCCCAACTCTCTCACCACTCTATCTATAGATTTTCTTAACCAAACTATGCTATCAACTACCCTGCAGGCCCCAATCAAGCCACCAGCCCATCAAGATGTCCTTCATCAGCTCTTCCCATCTCAGTAATCATGCCCTCAATCCTAGTCTCCTCTCATCCTCAAAAACAAACAATTAGTAATCTACTAACCCCACCCATATAGCCATAACCCAGTCTAAAGTGAGCTACTCTGATCTAACCCCTCCCACTAATTTATTTTGCAAATACTCTCATTGGCCCCTCATATCACCTCCCCTATGCACTACACCCAATCGATGCCCAACTACTAACCAGAAGTTACCAAGCACCTCATACTCTCTTAGCTAATGTTCAGGTGTCTGTACAAAACTCCCTTTCTGCCCAATATTATAATACTCCTTACAGTCAAAACTTCTCCCCCTTGACTAGATGGCCCAAGTGAAAGTTGAGCATAATATTCCTCTATAACATATACCACCAAACTACCCAGTACTTTGGTGGCAACCATCTCCTGACCTCAGCACTTTAGGCCCAAACCCCATTCTAATCCCACTCCTCCCTAATACCCACCTGCTGCCATCCACCAGGTTACAAATCCTGTCCTAACTCCCTCTGATACTCTTCCCCATCACTAATATTGAAATTGAGTAATGAGATATCTCCCAACAACATATGATCCTATCTCCACATTGTAGAGCTATCAGGATCTTCTTCTATCTCCTTCACACTCTTTATTTCTTTCATCTCTTTTACTGATTCCTTCATTCTTTTTACCTCTCTCTCCTTTCTCTGCACCTCATCCTGCATTCTCTTCACCTCACCCTATATCCTTGCCACTTTGTCCTACATCCATTTTACCTCATCTTCAATTTTCCTCATCTCCTCTTTCATCCTTTCTGTCTCCTTCTCCAATTTCTCTGCCTCCTCTCCCCCCATCGCCTTCACCTCATCCTCTCTTTGCTTCTTCTCCTCTCTTATCTTCTTCATATCTTTCTCAATTCTCTCCCCTGTAGGGATATTAAGATTTTGAAGGAACTGTTGTAACTGCTCTTGATGTCTGAATAGAAGCTTTGGAGTGGGGTTTCCTTCTCAACCAAAGTCCATCCTAGAGGTTCATGAGAGGTTATTAGGATCTTTATAGTGGTTCCTTTTCTTGACAAAACATCTGCAAACAATTTCCACAAATATACAGCCTCATTGTCACCGTGACTCGGATCATGTGCGCGCTTCAGGGTGTCGGCATGGTCAGGGATTAGCAAACAGGTAGCCTAATATGGCACATCCAAGAGCATGCACATCACAATAACTCGGAGAAATGCCGTCTGGGAAGATGTTCACCTCGTCAGGGAGTAGGGTGTTAACCAGTTCCCGAAGATAACTTGTTGCCGATAAAGGCACGCCATCTTTGCAAAGATTCCACCCGGGAAGCACTGTAGGGTCTTCTTCACCACCCTCTCGACCAGTGCCATTTAATAAATATTTGGTATTTATATTTAAGGAATAGATATTTGTTATTCGTTGTGCGGTTAGTGTGACCCAAATATATATATCTCTCAGTATATTTACAATACATGGGAACAAGTTGCAGTATGCCCCCAAAAAATAAAAATTAATACACAAATCAAAGTTCAGACAGCACACTCTGCCCGAAGGCTCGTGTAAGAAGAACTATTGGTTTTATCATTACAACCATATGATCTCGTGATTATCCGTTCATGTTATGATACAATTATGCTCAATACCCTGCCAAACATCCTATCCGCCATCTTGACCATCCTGTCAAGCACAATTTCATGCCTTCCCCAACCTCGTCGCTCCATCCAGTCGGATTGTTCCTCCGTTCATCATCGGGTTCTCGACAATCATGGCCACAAGCTTGGCAAGCTCAACAGGGTGAGCAGAAATTCGATGTCTCTCAGTAACTTGGGGATGTTTTGTGATAACAGACTGGAGAGGCGCTAGGTGTCGCATAGGCCGCTTAGCCAACCTGGCTGTCCTGGTAGGCGATCGAGACCGTGTTAATAATCACGCCGCGTTCTCCTGTGGTTAAAAGGGGGGGAATGGGTTGAGTTTGATGGATCGGAAAAAGCGGGCATAAGTATCACGTGGGCAACAGTTCAAGCATCCTTAACATACCGTCCTCATTCATCGGTTCCTGATTCACGAGCACGGCAGCCACTTTTTGCGGCACGTTGAACGTTCCGCGGATGTTGAGATCAAGGTTGCCGGCGGGCTTGCCCGGTTCGGCGATCTTGTACGCGAGGGATACGGTTGAAAGTGAAGGGGTTACGAATGAATTAGGATAACGCTAAAATCAGATCGAGTGTGTATATACCTTTCCCGCCGTGATGATGCCCGCGCAATGCAACGCGTCAGCCAAGTCTGCCAAATCTGGCGATCGTGGCCTCGATGGCCGATCCGACTGCCTCCTCGGAGGCGACGTCAACGGAGCCGGGGCAGAAAGCAACCAAGACCGACAACGTGGCCGGTTGCGGGGTCAGTTAGTTATAGTCTTTAACATAAAAATCATTTGGTTTAAATATCATTAGAAACAAACCCACCTGTGATTGTTCTGGCCATGTTTTCACAGCGCGCCAGATTTGCTAAAACGTTGTACGGCGGAGCGCACAAGTACCACTTCGATTGCATAACAATCGCTCATACTTTTCACCACCAGTATGCTCCCCAGCAGTTGCGAATAGCCGGAGATGTGCCATACTTATGCTAACACAGGCACAATGTTTGCGTACTACAAAGGTAGGCAATCCATCGTACGTGGGCTGTTCCCACGTACCGTGTACCAAGCTGTTTTCACTCTCTACTCCACCATACTTGTTTTTTTTTGCAAAACGTTTTGGCCGCAATGTATTCTTCTTTTCACCATAAGGAGTGGCGGACCAACCTCTAAAAGGAATGCAATGTAGCTATTAATATTATGATGAGCAGAGGATGGCGTGTATGAATCAAACGACTCTTGTTAGTTGAGTGACAAAGAGAATATAGACTATAAGCGTATTGACATTTTTTTTGTGTTTCCAGCTTTCCAACACCACGCCTGCTAATTCGAAAGGAAAAAAATGGACTTACGCGTAGAGTAGAGTCGTTTGGCTATATTCTGGGCCTGATGGCGGTTTGGATCTAGGATCTGAGGTATTCATATAAAGTGAAAGAGAGTTGGAAGAAAGGGAAGAGAAGAGTTGGAAGAAAGGGAAGAGTGAAGAATAGAAGAAAGGGAAACGACAACGACATAAAAAAAAAAAAGGCAGTGACGTCATAATCAGATAATTTAGTGTCCCACGCCTATAGTCATTATTTTCTTTTAAAAACTCTATTTCTAGATAATTAATATAATAAAAAAAATAAAAAAAATTATAACTTGATAGAAAACATTCTTAAGTTTACTTCTATAGAGAGTTTCTCTTTTATATTTATAATAATTAATTTTTTGTAAAAATATTGCTCAAATTCGCTGAATTTGTGGCTTAGAATATATCACATGTTTCATTTTTAATCTAATTTCCACGCTTATACTCGACTATTTTTTTAGATCCTATTTCTCTATAATAGTAGCACAGTATGTATTTTCGTTAATATATATCAAAAAAGTAGTATTCTGGCTTAAACTCTATAGAGAGTTTTTTTTAATTGTTTTTTTGATTTATATTTTTTGATAATGGTAGTATAATTTTTTTTTATTAATCTAAATTACTTCTAACTTTAATCCTACATATAGAAAGTTTTTTTAAAAAAAAATTATCAGTAGACTCTGAGCTTTGTCCATTATAAGCCTTTTATTGATAGAGATTAAGTAGTGATAAGCCTCTGTTAATGAGGATTCAGTAATGATAATGAGAATATATCAGCTATACTACTAAATTCTCATTAATGTAGATATTATTAATAGAGGTGTTGTCAATAGAGGCTTATTAATAAAGGATTTGATTTAGTTTAGTCTATTGAACTTAAAAATTATTAATATATATTAAAATCTATATATATACCCTCTCTTTCTTGCAATACCATCTATTCATACTTTAAATAAAGTATGTAAAAATATAATCTTATAATATATATCAACCTATAGAATTGTTGTTTTTTTTTTTTTAAATAAATACTAAGTCCTATAGATTTTTATTAAAAGGGAACCTAGACTATATAGGCCAAAAACCCCCCCCCTACTACCCACTGAGCATTATATCTCTATTAAACCTAGACTAGCTATTGTTCAGCAGCTCAACTATATTAGATATAGTAGGGAAAAATTGCTCATATCTCATTTTGCATATCATAGTCTTCCTACTACTAAAGAGTAACAGATATATATATATATACTAAAATATATATCTGAAACCCCAATATATAAATAAGATTATACTTAAGCTAATTCTCATAGCCCCCACTATCCTAAAGAGAGTAACAGATAAAGAAAAACTTTTCTCAAAGTACAGAATAATAGGTAGGATCTGGTTCTTTCTAATAAGTTAAGTAGAGAACTTATATATAAGATAAGAGAAGACTTCTAATATTCTACAACTCAAGTTTGTAAGCCTTGATCATATTGCTATATTAGCTTCTAGTTCTAGTTGAGTATAGCCAAGATATCTAATTCAGATAGCCTTAGGTCTTTCAGCCAGTCTGACTTACTTTTCTTGATCCTTTTGACTCAATTAGTATCTTGTACTTTTGTCTATAAAAGGTAAAGACTAGGAGTTACTTTTTGATATCTATATTAGCTCCAACTCAGTATAATAGGTTATTTCCCAAAATCAGATCTTAGAAGGTTACCAGGATTATAATATCTTAAGGTATGTTAAAACAAGTCTTTCTAACTTAAATTGATATATCTCTGACTAGTCTAAGAGAGATAGATGCTAATCCATCTGCCATAATAACTCTTACTTTAGTTTTTTCATCAATTCTCTATCTAATTCTTTTTAATATTCACTAGGTGATGATATAAACTACTGCTCTAGTATCAATAAGAATTCTGATATTTTCACTATATATTTTTCCATTAGCTAATCTTGTAGATTAATGTTTTTAGTACCAGTATTTATGAACTATATAGATAGTATTAGGCTCCAGTGTATGTAGTTCTTAGATAGAGATTCTCTTAGTATTTTTTTTTTTTTGGCTTTCTTGAAGAATTTTCACCTAACTTCTAATATATTCTTAAAGACTTATTTGAATATAAAGTCTATATTCTATATATAGAGGTGTTTTCAAAAGTGATGCTGCTTCATAGGGCTTACTACTTCTTTAATATCTAGGTCTCTTGGGGTGAATCCTCTCATTTTTATTGGGTATTTCATCAGTTGAAGATTCTATGCTCATATGTTCTTCTTCTTCAAGGTCAGACAGAGAGATACTTCTTGATACTCTTGATGAGCCAGCTTCTGGTTCAAGAGTATCTCTTTTAACTCTTTTGTCATTTTCCTGAGATATATCTGATGAGAAATAGCCATATCTCAGATGTTTGCTTATAGATATAGTTACTGATAGTAGTGGTAAAAGTGGGGTCTTTGGAGATCTTTCTTATTCTCTGGTCTGAGTAGGTACTATATCCTAAGTCACCTTAGAGGGAAAGGCTTTGAAGTATAGATAGGTATCTCTTGACTATAAAGTCAGATAGCTTATTCTAACATTTCTCAAGTCTCTTTATCTATCTGAATAAGGTTGACATTTTTATCATTAAATGGAGTCTGTTTTTTTAGATAGAATCTCTAAATATAATCTTGATTTTTATAGTTAAAGCAGGTTAAGATATAGAAACTTGTCACTGATAAATCTGTAGTTGTAACTGGTTGAGTCTGAGTAGAACTTTTATTATCTTATTATCAGTAGTCTGGTCTATTATCTTGATAGTGAAGATTCTCTAACTAAATAATAATAATTACTAAATACTGAGATACTGAGAGAACTAGAGTTTCTTTTCTCTTATAGATAATATTAGGGTATAAAGGACCAGAGTACTGAGGTTCTAGCAATTGAAATAGGTTGTCTGTCTCTTATTATTGTAAAGTAGTAGAGTTCTGTTTATCTTGCCAAGAGTTTATTTTTTTATTTTTTTATTTTTTATTTTATTTTATTTTATTTTTTATCAAGGGTCTATGTTTCTATCTAAGTAGTGATAAAGATAGAATTTATCTCTTGAGTAGTCTGATTGAACTCTCCAATCATTATCTTTCTCTTATTCTAGAAAGTAAGAATGGTAATCTTCTCCTTCAGATATTTCAAAATACACTTAATCCAGTAATGTAACTTAGATATATAATAATAGTAATAATATAGTCACTTCTGCCTGAATCACTTCTATAGATTAGGCTCTGGTATTCTTTAGAAAAATCTTCTTGTTCTGAGTCTTGGATCTGTATAGGCTTAGGTTGTTCTATAAGATATCTTCTTTCTCTTAAGGTTAAACTATAGTCTAAGTTACTTCTTTTTTCTAAATTAGTTTTTTGACTACTGGTTCTGAACAGAGTGAGAGCTGTCCTGATAATAGTGTATGCTTCTCTTTCTGAAGTAGACTACTGTTAACTAGTTTCTCCTAAATTCTCTACTATAGATGGCTGTTGAGTTCTTAAGCCAAATAGTCAAGTCTTTAGAAACTTTCCCAATTGAGTTCCTAAAATATAGCATATAATTATACAGATTATTTTTTTGATATATATGGCTCAATATTCCACTAATTATTTATATACTATTTATCTCTTTACTAACAATACTCTGGCTCAATATTTACTATAACTATTGTTTGATTTATTTGCTAAAGTTTACATTATAATGAAGTTTGCATTATATTAGAGTTTATATATCTCAAGTTATTGATCACATGACTGGTCATTTAGAATGATAAAAAAGAGACAGTTGCTCATTCATATTATATGTTATTCTGGTGTTTCCTAGTAATTATTTTGTGGATTCTCTTTTTTTTTTATTTTTTTTTTATAGTTTTGTAGGTTTTCTATATTTGGAATTCAGGTAACTAACTAACTAGATAAGGCTAATTTTATGTTTATAATAAATTTGGCTAGTTAATATATAATCACTATTTGTACAACTAACTAACTTACTCAATTTAGTTAATAGAGTCATCCTCATCCTTCTTTTTATTTTCTTTAGAGAGTCTGGTCAAATTATTTTCTGCATCCTCTACAATTATACTGAGGTCAGTAGTGGGCTCTGAGAGTGAGGAAAGAAAGTTATTAAAATTATCTTTCAATATAATAAGTGTATTGCTGTTATTCTCTAAGTTATCTAAGAGGGTGATATCATCAAGAGATATAAGATTATTCTGCTCTTAAGATCTCTAGTTAATAGTGAGATCATCTATAAAGTAGGGAATATCTGTGAAATTCTGAAAATAGTAGACTCTCAGTGAAGGGCCTTGAAATAGTACAATTAGACTATGAATAAATTGGTCTAGATTGTTCTCTAGAATAGAGTTCCAAAGGTCTTGAATCTTATTACTCTGGACTATGATAGTAGATTGGGCCTCTTCTGTAATTACATATTTCCTTAAGGTGGTCTGTATAATAACTTGTCAATTCTTAAATATCAGAGACTTTAATATATTCTAGGTTAGAAATGATCCAGGATATATGTCTAAAGATCTAGTAGACTCTTTTGGCTAGTTTCTGTTCATATTTGTCTATATATATAGTATCTACAATTTCTTAAGAGCTGGCTTATATGAACTCTGGGTAGAGATAATATCCCAGCTTGTATTCTTACTATATCTAAAGATATTCAGCAGTAGTGGTAATTCTTATCTCTATTTCTTAGCAATTGAGGGTGTAGTAGTAGGGGTCTCTTGTATAGAGGTTTAGGCTAGGAGTTCTTCTTGTATATAGCCTCATTGCTTTCTTAATATCAGTGAATATTTGTTTTTAAACTAATAGATCTGAGTAGCTCCTTGATCTGATAGTTTGACAGATAACAGATATTTTGTTTTGTAGTAAGTCTTCTATTTATGGTTGATACTTTGTACTTCTTCTCTTAATACTTCTTTTATATCTTAAAGATCTTCCAAAGAGTAGAGTCATCTGACTAGTAGTAGTATACTACTAGAGTTATTATAAGTTATTATAAGTTCAGATACAGATCATCTTATGATCAAGATGAGTTATAATTGAGTTATGATTTATAACTAATGATTTTACAAAGTCAAGGCAGTCTTCTGAATTCTGATATTACTGATTTTAAAGATATTATTATAGTATATAAACTGATATTATATGATATCAGCTATCAGCTAAGTAGAGTAAATCTCACTTATACTTATACTTTTATATACTTTTACTTATAATCTGGAGCGTTTCTTACTATATTCCACTTCTCTAATATAATTCTCATATATTCCTCTACCTTCTTTACCCTTATTCCTCAGATTGCAAATAATATATAATTTATTAGAGATTTTGAAAAGAGTTTCAAAAGAAATTTTAAAGAGATTTTAAAAGAGCTTCTGAAAGAGATTTCATATAATGGTTCTAGTTTCTAATTGAGGAAGTGACTAGTTCTGGTAATCCTAAGTAGCTCGAAGAGATACTAAGGGTTCAAGTGTTCTCAAAGGATTTCTGAGAGAAAATATTCTGAAGCTTTATTCATGAGAACAAAGGAGATATTTATACAAGATCTGAAAGAAGGATCCAGAAGAATCTGAGAAATCAAAGGGAAAATGCCAAGAGGAAAGTTCTTGGCAAAGATGACAAATGATGACAAATAAAGTTCTACAAGTTTCCAGGACATTCAGTGACTAGCTAAATAAGTACTAGTTAATGCTTGGCGCCAAGAAGGGGATTTCTAAGTACGCGAAAAGTGCTGGAAGGTTATAGAATATTCAAGAAAGACAGAGAAAAGAAATAAACTATGCTAAAATGTTACATCTCCCCCTCCTTAAGAATCAACGTCCTCGTTGAATTCTCAAAGTTATACATAATAAACAAAAAGACTAAAAGAAACCTCAAATTAAATATGTTGACTCATTGGCAAGGATTGGCCATCCTTGTATAAGGCGAGGGCCAAAGTATCATCTTGATCGGATGAGAACTGGTTTAAACCTTGTTGGTTGCAGGATTTATAGGGTTCTCCTGTATCTCTTATTTCTGATGCTATATCCCTTAGAGAGCCCCAATACATAATGTGCCTGATCAGCACAGTAGGTTGTCTACTATCCAAGGGGAAAACCTCATGGGCAGTCAATGAGTTCCTTTTTGCTTGAACTCTTGGATGAGGTCTTGAGAGTTCTTGAGATTGGCAGTAGGTTCCCAAGTGGCGTCATATTCAGGGTAACCCATCCACTTGACTAGGTATTCTGTGCAATGGTATTGGACTCGCTTGTCTAAGATTTTCTCGACTTCATACTCAATGTGGTCTTCAACTATGACTGGTGCTGATGGTGTCGGAATTCGGCCAGGATATGGGAGTGACTGGTTCTAGGCCTTGAGTTGTGACATATGGAATACAGAGTGTATACGCATGGTTGTTGGCAAGTTGAGATGGTAAGACCAGATAGAGACTTGCTTGGTGATTTCGAAGGGTCCAAGGTACTTGGGCTGGAATTTGGCTGACTGGTGGTTGACTTGAGATTGAACCTTGATGTTGTCGGCTTTGAGTAGAACTATATCATCAATATTGTATATGACATCTCGCCGCTTCTTGTCTGCATACTTAGCTTGATGTTGCTGAGCCTTTTGCAGGTTTGTAGTGGTGATCTTGAGAAGGGAATTCATTTTGTCAATAAGGTTCTGGGCTGTGGGGACTTGAGTGTAACTGGATTGCTGGAATTAGACTAGACTTGCAGGGGTCTCGGGGTTTTGACCGTGAAGTAGCTGGAATGGGGAAAGGCCAGTTGATGATTGGTTGGCATTGTTGTAGGCGAACTCGGCGTAGGTCAGGTAGTGGTCCCAATCATCTTGCTCATAAGACACATAGTTTCTGAGCATTTGTTCAAGTGTTCTGTTCATTCGCTCGGTCTGTTCATCAGTTTGAGGATGGAAGGCAGTGGATATAGCAATTTGGGTTCCAAGGGTCTTAAAGAGTACTTGCCAGAAGTGACTTGTGAACTTAGGGTCACGGTCGCTGATAATTACTCAGGGAAGTCCATAATGGCGGAAGACAGTCTTGAAGAAGATTCTTGCAATTTCTGGGGCAGTGGCATTGGTTGTGGTTGGCTCGGCAATTGTAATCTTGGTGAGATGGTCCACAAACACAACAATAGCATTATAGCCTGTTTTGGTTCGTGGGAGTTGCACAATGAAGTCTATTGTGACTTGTTCAAACTTCTTGGTCTGAATTGACAAGGGTTGTAGAAGACTGGCAGGTGCTTGGTTGCTTGACTTGTTTCTTTGGTAAAGATTGCAGCTTTGGACATACTCCTTGATTTCCTTGAGCATGTTTGGCCAGTAGTAGTCTCATTGGATATTCTTGATAGTCTTCTCTGTTCCAAGGTGGCCAGCTAGTGGGGAGTCATGATGTTCATAAAGGATCTTGTACCATAGTTCAGGGTTGGCAGGAATATATACTTTGTCTTGATAGTACACAAGGTTGTCCTTGATGGTGTACTTTTCCTTGAATTCCTTGGTGTTCCTTTGTAGAACTAGAGGGTCTTGTTCATAAGCCTTCTTGATCTGGTTGAGGAATTCAGGTGCCACAGTGACTTGTAAGATTGCGGCAAGGTCTGGTCTTTTTT
>RBNI01003406.1:0-15931 GCA_003990745.1 Jimgerdemannia flammicorona
AAGATCTTCAACCATTCTCAACTTCTGATAATGAAGACTTCAAAGCCTTCATAAAACACCTGAATCTAAGATATTATATTCCTTGCCATCAAACTACTCATAAACTAGTGATGGAGAAATTTGAATCTTACAAAGAGTATATTCAACATACTCTACACCATACAGCAGGAGCTATATCTTTGACATGTGATCTCTGGACCTCAGGATCCATGGATAGTTATTATGAAGTAATAGCACATTTTATCGATTCAAATTGGAAACTCCAGTCAATCATTTTGGATGTTTGCTCTATGCCACATCCTTATACTGGTGAAGCAATAAAGGACATTCTTTTGATGACTATTACAGAATATTGTATCAAAGATAAGTTTCTGACACTTGTTACTGATAATGCCTCAAATATGACTTGTGGCTTTCACTTACTTGCAGAAATCATCCTTAGCAAATATGAGAGAGAAATATATCATATCAGATATGGTGTGCATGTTATCAACCTTGTTATTCAGAATGGCTTGAAGAATTTATTTAATATAGAGGAAGAATTTGATGAGGATAACTCCAATAGCCCACTTATGAAGCTTTGCCTTTGTGTGAATATAATCTGGAGGAGCTCTAAAATCATTGAAGAATTCAAACAGTACTGCAAAGACTGTAAGATTGAGTACTATGACCTTCCCCATGATTGTCTGACAAGATGGTCCTCTACATTTACCATGATCAATACTGTTATCCTCCAAAAGCCAGCCCTTCAGCTCTTGTTTATCCAGTCCCAAACAAAGAACATCAGCAATACACTTGAGTTAAATGAGTGGAAGGCCCTCAAAATGCATATTGAAGTTTTAAAAATCTATGCTGAAGCCACCAAAGCTCTCTCAATATATTCAGAGCCAATACTTCATGAAGTTGAAGAAATTTATTCTCTTATAAAAAAATACCTGAATAATAAAAAGATCCCAACATACAGAGCTATGGCAAGCAAACTTCAAGAATATACTACTAAGCTTTCAGATGCATACTGGTTAGCACAAGTACTACATCCTGGCATAAAACTAGAGAAAGATGACAAGAAATACAAGTCGAAAATCAGCAAGCTTAAGGAGTATGCAGACCTCATTGCTCAAGCTATCTCCAGAACTCCACAGGAAGCTCTGATATTTCTACCATTCCCCAAAAAGAAGAAACCAGTACAAAAGTTCTGTGAGCTGGTTGGAAAATCTATCATCATAGAGAGAAGTACTTCTGTGAAGAATTATAATATGAATGTGAACAATGAAATCAATTGCTATCTTTCAACTACTAATGGAGATAGCAATGACAATCCTCTCAACTGGTGGCAGTTAAATAAAAGCCAATTTCCAACACTGGCAATCATGGCTTGGGATATTTTGGCAATTCTGGCTTCTAGTATTTCCTGTGAATAGCTTTTTTCAATTGCTGGCAACACTATTACAAAAAACTACAACTTACTTTTACTGGAGAGTGCTTGAGCAGTATTGTGCCTTCATTCTTAGTTGTTATTTACTGAGTCTACTGATAAAGTGTAAAATGTAGAAACTGATAGTTGTTAGAGTTGTTCTATTGTAATTACTTGAGGCCAATCAGTGATCATATTAAAAAAAAGAGAAGAGTCATCAAGGTGTCTTCAATGAGGCTCCACCACCTCAGCAGCCTGACCTCAGAGCCAAGTTTCCTCCCATCCTCAAAAACAAATAACCAGTGACTGGCCAGCCCCACCCAAAAGGCCAAAACCCAACCTAACATCAGCCATTCCTTCCCCACCCCTCCCTCCAGTCTGCTACTTAAATCCTCTCATCACCTCTACACCTCAGCTCCCCTACACACTACTCCCAGATGATCCCCAATATTCTGCCAAAAGGTACTAAGTATCTCACACTCTCCTAGCCAATGTTCAGATGTCTGTATATATCCCCCTTCCTGCCCGACATTATAACACTCTTTACAGTCAAAGCAGCCTCCCTCGATAAGGTGATCAGAGCAGAAGTTGAGCATGACATTTCACCTCAGCAAATGCCACCAGACCACCCAGTACTTTGGTGGCAGCCACCTCCTCACCTTGGCACTCTAGGCCCAAATACTATGCTAGTCCCACTCCTTGCCAATTCCTACTTCCTGCCAGCTGCTAGGCCACAGATCCTGGCCTGGTCCCCATTGGCATTCGATCCCATCCCCGATGTCAAACTCAATTAAGGGAATGCTGTCTAGTAACACCTGGTCCCATCTCCACATTGCTGGGTCCCAAGCCTTCTCCTCTTTATTTCCCTGCCACCTAATTCCAATGCAGCACACCCCCTCTGCCACTCCCCACCAGAAACCTTTGCATTGCAATTGTCCAGAGTTCCGAAGGCCCACAAGTGCTAGGAGATCTCCAGTCGAACCCCTCGGAGAGGACCTCATCTCCCAGACTTTCTGCAGTAGGGGAACCCAACCACCCCCTCTCAACTCCACTGCTTTCTTCAGCCACCATGCTCTCAAGCAGTGCAGCCTCCTAGGAAAGTCCACCAGCCTAAGTCCCCCACTCACCACTGGTAAGGACAAGACCTCTCAGCTGATCTGACTCTGCCTTTCAGCCCAGATCCACCCCTTGGCCAGCTTCATCAATCGCTTTACCACCCAAGCTGGGAAGTCCAGATGATAAGCCAGATACCACACCTTCAGCAGCCAATAGACATTCAGAATTGAAACACGTCCTGCCAGAGACAATTGGCAGCCCCCCTAACTCCACAGGGCCTCCTCCCAAATGCCAACCCACTGCTCCCACCAAAGTTTTGGCAGAACTGACCCATATACTGACAGATAAATACCCAAATACCTCACTGCCTCACCAGTAGGGACAATTGTACCAATAATCTCCCCGCCCACCAGACCATTGCCTAACACCATTGTTTCACACTTATGCCAATTAAGCCTAGCCCCAGAGTTCACCTCATACCACTCCACTGTTTCCTTGAGCTTCTCAACATCTACAATTGATCCCAGACCAACTACTATGTCATCTGCAAATGCCCCTACTTTCCAACTGATGCCAAAGATAGAGAGCCCCACTATCTTCTGCCTGATTCTATCCATGAAGGGTTCCAGAGACAAAGCATACAAAATGGGGGACAGTGGGTCCCCCTGGGGCACCCCCCTACCCAGGGGAAATGCTACCCCTCTATGTCCATTACATATGAGTGCCACTCTACTTCCTTCCAGTAGGCTGACCATGGTGGCCCTGAACTGTCGCGGGACCCCAATCCTATCCAAAACTTTTGCCAGCCAAACCCATCGCACTCGGTCATAAGCCTTTTCTTAGTCCAAAAAGACCAGATGCCCATCCAGTTCACTGGCATGTGCCCCTTCAATAATGCCATGCACCCATGCTGTGCCATCCCTGATGAGCCAGCCTCCCACAAAGCCCCGCTGCTCCTCACCCATGACTTGCTGGGCCACCCTTTGCAACCTTGCGACCACCACTTTGGTAACCAACTTTCTGTCCATATCCAGTAGCATAATTGGCCTCCAGTTCTTCCAGTCCTCTTGGCTTCCTTTGTTCTTATAAAGTAATGTCACCAGCCCTAAATCCTGATCTCCCACCCATCTCTCCATCCATAGAATCCAATCACACAGTGCCATCACCTCTTCCAGTACCCCAGGGACTCCCACCATCCTTTTCCAGAAGTCCCAGGGCAGACCATCCTCTCCAGGCGCCATACTCAAGGTTGTTGTGGCAAGAACCTGGTGGATCTCCTCCTCTAGCACTGGCAGTACTAAGTCACCCAACCCATCTGCTTGGGTGGGGTACCAATCCTCCAATGCTCAATCAATGTCCTCAGCATCTGCCCCACCCTCCTCCTCACTCTACAAATCACTCCAATGCTCCTTTAATGATCCAAGAGTATTTTGTACCCCATGCACCAATATACCATCAGTATTAAGCACTCCCTCCCACCTTTGCTGCACTCTTCTTGCCTGAAGGGCTCTCATAAGAAACTTTGAGGACTGCTCTCCTTCCTCCAGCCCTTGCCAATGAAGCCTCGCTGTCAGACCCTGGACCCTTGTCTCTTTCTCATTCTGCAGTACCTGTTGTAGTTCAGCCACCTCCATTCTTAACCTTATCAATCACCAGTCCTCCTCTCCCTCCAATGTCGCCAGTCTTGCCCAGTCCTCCAAGAGTCTAGATAGTCTACTAGATGCCCACTGCACCCGCCTCCTCCTCTGTCTCCCAGCCTCTATACCAGCCTCACTCCAGAAGGTCCTGGCCATCTCCTTCATCCTCATTCACTAAATATCAACTGGGATGCCTTCCTGCCTCCAGCACTCCACCTGCAGTTGAATGACTTCAGCCCATTTATCCCACTGGATCTTATCATCTAGTAAGGAGGAATTGAGGTGCCAATGTCCAGGCCCGTCCCCACTCCCCCCAAAATGTCCCTGCTCTAAAAGCCCCCAATGATCTGACCAAGGGCACCATTCCACCTCCAGCGACTTCCAAACATCCAAGCCCCAGCAGCTGGCCATCAGAATCCAATCAATCCTCATCTCCAGGCCCCCAGCCCAGTGCGTGTACACCCTCCTATTCCCCCAACATTCTCTACCTGCATCCACCAGAGCACTCAGTCTTTCCACTTCCTCCTATACTGCCAGTCCCCCACTCTGACCCATAGCTCCTCGTCCTCCATCAGTTCTATCCCTCAATACATCTTGGACCATATTGAAGTCCCCACTGAGCACATCCACCCCAACCTCCACAAGAATTCCACTCTCCTGTAGACCTGTCATCCAATTCATCTGCTCACCCCATACCGCTGGGCAGTAACAGGAGCCCACCATGACTGACTCCCAACCTGTGCATATCCACTCTCCCCAGACCAATCTATCTCCCCAGCTCTGCACATTCTGCATCCCCCCTCTGCCCTTCCACACCAGAATTCCAACCTTGCCCTTCCAGACTACCTCACCTCCCCACTCCTTCATCCATTCCAGTCTATCCAAGTCATCCTTACACCTGACATCCTGCAAGAGAAAGAGATCAGCCTCCAATCCCTTCAGCTAAGTAAAAATGTTCTTACATCGATAAGCACCCCATAACCCATTCATGTTCAAAGAAAAAATGTTGGTTGTACTATTCATAAGAGAAATTATATAGTTTCAGATGAGTTCTCTACTGCTCCATGTCCACTTCCTCCTGTGCCCTATCCAGGTTGTGCTCAGCAATAGCTTCTGCTTCCTCAGCCCTCTTAGCTTCCAATTCAGCCAGGATCTCAGCCATCTCCCCATCCTCCTTTTCCTCAAACTCCTCGTGGTACTCCAAGCAAGCCTCTTGCCAGAGCTGTAGTCCATGCCTCTTAGTCCAACAGTGGGCAGCCCACTCACCCGCCACCACTGCCAGAGCAGCTTCCCTCTCCTTATCTACCTCATACCCCTCCTCCTCCAAGTATACCGCCAGAATTTCTGCCTTCAATGCTGCCACCACTCCATTACCCTGCAGGATCCTTGCCCAATGCTCATCACTCATCACTTGGAGGTCGACTTCCCCCAGCTCTTCCGCTGCCAAGTTGTTCATCATCCGGTACACCCAGAGCAAGTTTCCCACCTCCTTCCCTCCAGGGGTCGCTGGCCTCCCTCCATCCAACATCATAGTATCAGCCTCTACACTTGCCAACTCATTCCATCCCTCCTCTGGGACATCCACCAATTCCTCTTCTCCAGTCACCTCTACCAATCCCCCCTTCACCACATTTGGGACTCCAAAGTGCACCCATTGAGCACCATGCATCGGCACATCCTCCACCATCCTACCTCTTGCCACCAGACCCCTTCTGATAAGGGGAGAGGGTGAAGGTGAATCCTCCCAGGTTTCCTCCCAAACCTCAAATGTGCCATCTTCATATGGATTCTTGCTCAGTATCTTCTTGGCCTCCACCTGCCCCCCCTCCTCATTCCTTCCACTACCAGCAGCCCAGACACTCACTGCAGCACCTCCAGTGGTTGCACTATCGCTTGCCTTCCTCATTGCCTCCACCCCCATTTTTGCCAACAATTCTCTCTGCCTCCTGCGCCCTTGAGACCTCTCCCACACCTCCTTGTTGATGCAGACTCACTTCCCTCCAACCACCTCAAGATGCATCACCTCCTCAAATGCCTTCTATGCCTTTGCCCTCCTCTCCACCGCCCCACTCAACTCCTCCAGTACCTCCAGCAAATCCTCCTCCTCCTCCTCACTCCCCTTTACTCTTGTCACCTTGCACAAGAAAGCCCCCCATACTATCACTGAGGGTCAGTCCCAAGCCTTCCCAGTAGCCTCTTGCCCAGCCAACTGAATCCTGATGTCAACATCCCCTGTCCAGAGAGAGGTTCCTTCCCACACTCTGAACCCAATATTGACCACCTCTCCATACTCTGCCATGATCTCCTCTACTCTCTTCCTCGTCTCTACAGCAGTAACCATAGGAACTCCTTTCACCAGAAGCTGCACTACTCTTGGGTCCCACCACAGGCATCTCGCCATTAGTATGCACACCTCACCCACTTTCATCCCAGCCTTCAAATCCTCCTCTAGTGGCCCAGCCTCCTCAAATCCCACCTCCACCCCTTCCAGGCCCTTCAGGAATTTAACAGATGCCACACCACTCATCTGCTTCATGATCAGCCCCAGAACTATTTTTGCCATCACTGCTAAGCCCCGGAAACACATCATGACTACAAATTCCGAGATCAACTTCTTGAGTAATGGAGCCACTGCCAGTCCTGTTACACTATCTACCAGGTTCCCGGGCCTTGTGCCCTTCCCACTACTTGGCTCACCATCAGCAGTCCCATCTAGATTTTTTTCCAGATCGCTTATCACACCCCCATCAGTAGTCCCTGCTCCAGCCACTACCCCCCCAGCTCCACCCCTATGGCCCTCCAGAGAGGCACCCCCATGAGGTTGCTGCCTTATAGCCCTCACCAGCACCTTCCCCCCCCTCAGCCAGCTCTCCAGTCCAGCTCCCTGCTGACCCCCCTTCACCTTTTCTGCAAAGCTTGCTCTGCCAGACCCTTGACCTCCAGCTCCACCCCCTCCTCCACTGTATCCTCCCACCAGCAGGCCCCTCATACTTCCCCCCATGCCAAGGCCTCTCCCTACTTGCTGCCATTCAAATGCTCCAGGGCCACCCTGCCTAGTACATACCTCAGAATACTCATTGGTTGCCATGATACTAGTAGCTTGTCTCCAGAAACTGCATCGAAAGTGTTGCCAAAAGATTGTGTAATCTGAATATTACTGGAGAAAGATGTGAGAGTCATCAACATACTCTTTAGGTTATTTGAGTAGCATACCCTCTCCCTTTTTTCAAAAAGCTAGATAAAAGAAAAAAGCATATACTTTAGTTAAGGCACTATTTTGAACCCTCTTCTTTTCAAAAAGCTGAAATGAGCAGCACACACTCCCCTTCAAAAAGCCCTTTTTTCAAAGCTGGATAAAAGAAATATATATATACCTTAGTTAAAGCACTATTTCAAACCCAAAAGGCTGAGCACCCTCTCCTTTCAAAAAGCTGGATAAAAGGAATATATATATATATATATCTTAGTTAAGGCACCATTTCGAACCCTCTCCCTTTCGAAAAGCTGAAATAAGTAGCAAGATGAGACAAGCATACACTCTCTCCTCCTTCAAAAAGCTGGATAAAAGGAATATATATTTACCTTATTTAAGGTATTGTTTCAAACCCTCCCTTTTGAAAAGCTGAATGAGCAGTACACACTCTTCTTTTGAAAAGCTAGATAAAAAAAAATATATATATACCTTAGTTAAGGTGCCATTTTAAACCCTCCCCCTTTCAAAAAGCTGAAATGAGCAGTGAGATGAGGCAAGTGCACACTCTTCTCCTCCTTTCGAAAAGCTGGATAAAAAGAAAAAGTATATAATTATATATCTTAGTTAAGACACCATTTTGAACCCTCCTTCTAGCAGTACACTCTCCTTTTTTGAAAAGCTGGATAAAAGGAATATATCTTAGTTAAGGTACCATTTCCTCCCTCTTTCAAAAAGCTGAAATGAGCAATATACTCTCCCCTTTCAAAAGCTAGATAAAAGGAATATATATATATATATCTTAGTTAAGGTACCATTTCAAACCCTCCCCCTTTCAAAAAGCTGAAATGAGTAGTAAAACAAAATAAGTATACACCCTCCTCCTCTTTGAAAAGCTAGATAAAAGGAGAAAGTATATGATTATATATCTTAGTTAAGGCACCATTTCGAACTCTCCTCCTTTCAAAAAGCTGAATGAGCAGCACACCCTCTCCTTTTGAAAAGCTGGATAAAGAAATATATATATATCTTAGTTAAGGTACTATTTCAAATCCTTCTCCTTTCAAAAAGCTGAAATGAGTAGCACACCCTCTCCTTTCAAAAAGCTGGATAAAGGAATATATATATACCTTAGTTAAGATACTATTTTGAACCCTCTCCCTTTCGAAAAGCTGAAATGAGCAGCAAGATGAGGCAAGTACACACCCTCCCCCTTTAAGAAGCTGAATAAAAGAAAAAAGTATATAATTATATATCTTAGTTAAGGCACTATTTTGAACCCTCCCCACTCTCCCTTTTTGAAAAGCTGGATAAAAAGAATATATATATACCTTAGTTAAGGTGCCATTTAGAACTCCTCTCCCCTCCCTTTCAGGTATATAATTATGTGACAGTCTTAAGCCTCAGGTCATAAGATAGACTTTACAAGCTTCCAACTTTACAAATTGCTTATATTCTTAGTGAAATCAATTACAAGGCTAATAAAATAATTTTTCAAGCCAGATAGCAATGAATTAATCAATTGAACTAATTTGGTATATAAACTGATAATCTGAACTAATTCAAATCAATTCAAACTGTTTAATAGCCCTACTCTCAGCCCCCTGCCCTCCATCAGTTCTATCTACTAATATATCTCAGACTATATTGAAGTCCCTACCAAGCACATTCACTCCAGTCTCTGCAAGGACCCCACTCTTCTGGAGACCCTTCACCCAGTCTACATGCTCCCCCCATACAGCAGGACAGTAGCAAGACCTCACTGTAACTGGCTCCCAATCTGCTTGAGTCCACTCTCCCCAAACCAGTCTGTCTTCCCAGCTCCTCATCTCTCATATCTCTCCTCTACCTCTCTGAACCAGAATCTCTACCTTACCTTTCCATACAGTCTCTTCTCCCCATTCCTTAATCCATTTCAGTCTATCCAAATTATTCTCACAACTGACATCCTGCAAAAGAAAGAGATTGGCCTCCAGTCTCTTCAGCTAAGTAAAAATGTTCTAATGCTAAAATGAACCCCATAACCATTCATATTGAGAGAAAAAATATTAGTTGTACTGTTTATAAGAAATATTGTGAAATTGAAAGTATAACCTCTACTGCTCCATGATCATCTCCTCCTGTGCTAAGTCTAGGTTATATTTCTTGGACACCTCCTCCTCTTCAGCTCTCTTAGCCTCCAATCCCTCTAGTAGCTCAGCCATTTCCTCATCCTCCTTTTTCTTAAAATCCTCATGATACTCCAGATAGACCTCCTGCCAGAGCTGCAAACTATGATACTTTTTCCAACAGTAGGTGGCCCACTCACTAGCAACAATTGTTAACTCAGTCTCTCTCTCCTTGTCTACTTCATACCCTTCCTTCTCCAGGAAAACTGCCAGTATCTCTGCTCTTAATGCCTCCACTACTCTATCAATATACAAGATCCTTGCCCAATGCTTATCACTCATCACTCTCAGGTCCACTTCTCCCAGTTCCTCAGCTATAAGGTTATTTATTATCTGGTACATCCATAGTAGATTCTCCACTTCCTTCTCTCTAGGGGTTGTAGGCCATCCTTTACTCAGTATTGAGATATCCTCCCCCACACTTGTAGCCTCATTCCACTCCTCCTCCAGGATATCCACCAGTTCCTCCTCACCAACTTCTACTACTTGTCCTCCTTTCACTATCTCAAGAACTCCAAAGTGTACCCACTGGGCACCATGCATGGGCACATCCTCTGCCACTCAGCTCCTTGTAGCCAGTCTCTGCCTAATAAGAGGGATAGGAGTAGGAGACTGCTCCCAGACTTTGAATATACTATTCTCATATGAGTTCTCACTCAGCATCTTCTTGGCCTCCTCCAGACCCACCTCTGCATTCTCCCCTTATTTACCAGCCTAGACACTCACCATAGCTCCTCCAGTATCTTCACTGTTATCAACAGCCCTTATCTTCTTTGCCTCCAGACTCACCAGCAACTCTCTCTGCCTTCTGTGACCTTAGGACCTCTCTCACAGCCCCTTGTCAACATGTACTTGCCTCTCATCAACAATCTCCAAGTGTGTCAACTCTATATACATCTTCTAAGCCTTCACCCTCAACTCCACTGCACCACTCAGCTCCTCCAGTACCTTCAACAGGTCCTCTTCCTCCTCCTCACTCCCCTTTACCCTTATTACCTTGTATACAAAGGCTTTCCACATCATCACCAAAGGCCAATCACATGTCTTGCTAGTGGCCTCCCTCTCTGCCAGTCAAATCTAGACATCAATATCCTCTGTCTAGAAGGTAGTCTCTTCCCAGACTCTAAACCCTATATCAATCATCTCTCTGTACTCAGCCATGACCTCCTCAACTCTCCTCCTTATCTCTACAGCAGTCACCATAGGCACTCCCTTCACATCTTTCACCAGTACCATTCGGGTGACACAAGACTATGGCAACACTTTTTACATCATTTTTGGTGATGGATGACTAGCAACATAGACAGCACTGATCGAACTGGTGAGCATACTGGCCAGGGGGGTGGCAGTGCCTTTGGCTGGCAGCAGGTGGGGAGAAGAGGGGATGGTCTGGGGATGCCAGAGGCCTCAAGAATGAGCAGAGGCACCGGCAGCGGAGGGAGGGGCGGTCTGAGGCAGAGAGGAGGGGAGAGGTTGACCTTCGCTGACACAGTCCGAAGGGGGAAGATGGCTGCTGGACTGGATGGTTGGCTGGGCCTGGGGAAGGCTTCGATGGCAGCTGCTAGTGGACAGGGCGGTGTGCCCAGGGGTGCCTCTGGTGGTAGGGTGGGAGCCGGAGTAGGGGCTGGAGATGGGGCTGTGACTGCTGATGGGGCTGTGACTGGGGATCTGGCAAAAAATCCAGATGTGACGGTGGTTGGCGATGCGGGGCTGGGAGGGGGCACGAGGCCCGGGGACCTGGCAGATAGCGTGATGGGCATGGTGTTGGCCCCATTACTCAAGAAGTCGAGATCAGAATTCACAGTCACGATGTGCTTCCGGGGCTTGGCAGTGATGGCGAGGATGATTTTGGGGCTGGTGGCGCAAGAGGCTAAGGGAGCGGCCTCCGTAAAGTTCTTGAGAGGAAAGGAGGGGGTAGAGGTGGGATTTGAGGAGGAAGACGCTCTGTTGGCAGCCATGGAGAAGGGGTTGATGATTGGCAGGGTGGTGGTTCCTATGGCCCAGTGCATGTGCTGGGATCCCCGGGTGGTGCAGTTGATGGTGTTGGATCTCCCAACTGTGTCGAAGGAGAGGACCAGAGAGTTAGTTGTGGAGGCAATCAAGGAGTATGGCGAGATCGTGGATATTGGGTTCAAGGTCTGGGAGGGCACTGTGCTTAGGACTGGTGACGTTGACATCAGGGTGAGGCTGTTTGGGAAGGAGAATATGGGAAGATCAAGGGACTGGCTGGCGATGCTCAGGTGGGGGCAGGTGGAGTGTAAGGTCGTGAGGGTGAAGGGGACCCAGGAGGAGGAAGAGGACCTATTGGAGGTGCTGGAGGATCTGGAAGGGGCAGTTGCAAGGAGGAGATTGGCCTGGAAGAAGTTTGAGGCCAGGACGGTGGTTGGAGAGGTGGATGGGAAGAGGGTCTGAATGGAGAAAGGGGTTTGGGAGAAGATGCAGGGGAGGAAAATTCAGAAGGAGCTGCTGGCAAGGCTGGGTGGGGGAAGGACCGGTGGAAGCTCAGAAGAAGGTGCTACAGGGTTGCGGGAGAGCGCTTGGGCTGAGGGGGGAGAATTAGCCCAAGGTGGGGCTCAGATTGGAGGGAGGGTAGAGGAGGAAGGTGTGTTGGCGGTAGACGTGGAAATGAGTGGGGGTGTGTACCCTCAGTATAGTGTTCCAGGTGGGGCTGAGGGGGAGGAGGAGCTGATGGATGTGCCGGATGAGGAGTGGGATGAGTCGGTGAGGAGGAGCACGCTGATGGACCTGGGGGTGGATGGGGGCCATATCGCTCAGGGTGTGGCAGAGGCAGTGGATGAGGAAAAGTGGATGTGGAAGACCCTAGAAGGGGTGGTGGTGGAGGAGCTGGGGGGTGAGGACTTCCGGGTGATGGAGGAGAGGTATTGGGAGGAGATTTTGCAAGGGGAGGAGGTGTCGAGGAAGATGAGGAATGAGATTCTGGCTGTCCTCTTGGAATCTGTGGAATATCAGGTGGATGATCAGCGGGAGGAGGAGCTTTGGAAGATTGCAAGCGACAGGGCACTTTTCTTGTGAAATTCGAGGAAGGGACTGGAGAAGTGGCGTGCGGTCTGCCTGGATTACCGGGCAGATATGGAGGTCGTGGATGGAGTAGAATGTCAGGAAATCTTAGAGGCACTGGATGCTCAGGTGATTGTGGAGGGGGACTTGGAGACCAAAAGGTACTTGGATTTGGCGGGAGATGAGATGAGCATGGAGTACTAGGTTGGGAGAGTCAATTCAACATTCTTCAATATGAACAGTACAACCAGAATATTTTCATTGAATGTTAATGGGTTACGGGGGGCTGCTAGGAGGAAGTTCATTTTCGGTTGGCTCAAGGGACTGGAAGCAGACCTCTTCTTACTACAGGATGTTCGATATGAGGAGGAGGTGGACTTACAGGATTGGACTAAGGAATGGGGGGGCGTGGCAGTATAGAGGGGGAAAGTATGTATTCTTGTGCGGAGGGGGTTGGGGGACATTGTGGACATTGGACATTGGGGGTCTCGGGTGGTGTGGGGTTTATGGAGGAGGCCTGGACAGGGCTCATTGATGGTTGGATCATGTTACTGCCCAGCTGAAAGAGGGGAGAGAGTGAATTGGATTCACCAATTGAAAGAGGCTGGTGTATTGGGAGAAGTTGGTCTGGATTGTATGGGGGGTGACTTCAATATGGTATGGGATAAGGAGAAGGATAGGACTGATGGTGGTAGGGGTGTGTGGGGAGAAAGTGGTGGGCTGGGGGACTGGCTGGAGATAGAGCGATTGTGTTCTTTAGTGGACTCAGGAAGACACCTTTGGGCTGATCAGCGGGTTTACACCCACTGGGCAGCAGGGCTGGGTTCCAGGATTGACTGGATTCTGTCAGCAGAGTGTTGGGGTGCAGATGTCTGGTCAGTGCTGGATGTGATATGGTGTCCGTGGTCTGATCACTGGGGGCTGCTTGGTAGGGGGAGGTTTGGGGGAAATGAGGATGAGCCTGGACATTGGCGGCTAAATTCCTCTTTGTTGGAGGATAGGGCATTGTGGGAGGGCTGGGAGATGGAGGTAGTTGGGAATATTGGTCGGTGGCAGGAACAGGGCTTGGGAATTGAAGACCATTGGCGAAGACTGAAGGCAACTGCCCAGAGGTATTAGAGGGAGGCAGGGAAAGGAAAGTGTACTCAGTGAAGGCAGAGGGTGCTGTGGGCCTCCCGGCATCTAGCAGCACTTATGAGGAGATGGGCAGGGGTGCTGGAGGATGGGGAGGTGACTGATTGGCGTGTTGTGAGAATCCGACAGGAGGTCGACGAGCTCAAAGGAGTATTACAGAAGGAGGAGGAGGTGAAGCTTCAGAGAATGGTGGCCCGCTTGCAGTAGCAGGGACTGGAGGAAGGGGAGAGGCCTTCGAGGTTTTTATCGAGGTTATTGCAAGCACGACGAGTGAGGCAGCGGTGGGAGGGGGTTCTGGACGAGAACGGCGAGCTGGTGGTGGGGTCTCCGGCAATTCTGGGGTTATTGCAGAACAGATGGGGGAATTTGTGGAGTGAGGAAGAAGGAGAGATGGTTGCTATGGACATTGAGAGGCAGCTGGGGGATTGGATTCCAAACCCTGTGGAGGGACTTGGGATACTAGGAGACCCAGTGTGTGGTGAGGAGATTTGCAGAGTTATAGCCTCGATGAGTAAAGGGACTGCCCCAGGCGAGGATGGGCTTCCCTGGGATTTTTGGCAGAAAATGACTGGAGTCGGTGAGGTGCTTGAAGAGATGACTGCTATGTGTGGTGAAGTTCTTCGGTCTGGTGCCTGGATTGGGGGACAGCGCTTAGGGCTGGTCTCCCTGCTCTACAAGAATAAGGGGAGGCATGAGGACTGGAAGAACTGGCGGCCAATTATGCTTCTCAACATGGACCGCAAATTGGTGACCAAGATCTTAGTGTTGAGGCTGCAAGGAATTGCTCAGCAGGTGCTTGGGGTGGAGCAGCATGGGTTTGTTGGTGGGCAGTTGATTAGAGATGGGACAGCTTGGGTTCATGGCGTGATTGAGGGTACCCAGGCAACAGGAGTTGATGGCAGGTTGGTGTTTCTGGATCAGGAGAAGGCTTATGATCAAGTGCGGAGGGTATGGCTGGAGGGGGTGCTGAAACGGATTGGAATCCCACCAGGATTCCAAGGATTGCTGATTAGCCTCTTGGAGGACAGTCAGGCGGCACTAGTTGTTAATGGCCATAGGGGAGTGACCTTTCCCCTGGGACGAGGGGTGCCCCAAGGAGATCCCTTGTCACCCATTTTGTATGCCCTTTCTCTGGAGCCTCTACTGGACCTAATTCGGCATCGGATTGGGGGTTTGGATATTCTAGGGGTGAATTGGAAGGTGGGGGCCTTTGCGGATGACATGGTGGTCAGGCTGGGCTCTCTGGCAGATGTGGGGGAGTTACAGAGGTCTGTGGAATGGTATGAGAGAGGCTCTGGGGCTAAGCTGAACTGGCACAAGTGTGAGACTCTGGTGCTCGGTGCTGGAATTGTTGGTGGTGAGGTCATTGGGACAGTGGTACCAGCTGGAGAACCTGTGCGATATTTGGGGATCTACTTCTCAGTGTTCGGGTCCCTTCTTCCCCGGGTGTGGTGGGATCGTCAATTGTTAGAATGGGGAAATGTTCTGCTGTGCTGGAGAGGCCAGCATATGTCCCTGGCTGGAAGGGTGACGGTACTGAACATGTACTGGATGCCTAAGCTTTGGTATATTGGTTATCATTTGGATTTTCCACCATGGGTGGTCAAGGGGCTGTTGAAGATGGTGAGATCATGGATCTGGGGAGGGAGGCAGAGTCAGGTCGGGTGGGAGGTGCTCACACTGCCCTTGGAAAGGGGTGGGCTAGGCTTAGTAGACTTTCCTAAGCGGCTCCTATGTCTTAGAGCTTGGTGGCTGCGAAGAGCTAGCGAGCTTCGTGGTTGGGAGTGGGTGCCACTCATGCAGAGATTGTGGGAGGTTTGGTACTCCCCACGCAGTGACACGGGTGATCTGCTCATGATGGTGGCCATGGAGGGGAGCAGGAGGGTGCGGTTTACGGGCTTCTGGTGGGGGGTGGTGGATAGCGTGAAGAAGATTGGACTTCGGTGGAGAGGGGAGGAGGCAGAGGAGGATTGGGGACCACAGATGTGGAGGTGGGACAGGTTGTTGCTCGGTGGTGTCCTGGTGGAGGACTTTAAGCTTGGAGAGGGCCTGGAGTGTCTGCGTGGCCTAGGTGCAGACCTGTGGCCCGAAGCGTGGCAGAGAGTTGGAATCGGCAAGGAGTGGGACTGGAATAGAATCTGGCTCTGGAGCAAAAGGGTGAGGCAGTGGCTGCCCCCCAAGTTCTGGTTGGTGTGGTGGCGTGTCCTGTGGAGGAATGTGATGTTGAACTATCGGTCTGGGCACTTGGTGGATGGTGGCACATTCGAGTGCGAGGAATGTTTCAATGTTGGTCAGGAGGGAGGAGTGGTACAGA
>RBNI01003407.1:0-15930 GCA_003990745.1 Jimgerdemannia flammicorona
TGCCGGCCTGTGCCCCACCCCCAGCCTATCCCCTATTTCAACCCAAAAGTCCCCCAAAACCTCACACTCTCCCAGCCAATATTCTGGCATCTGCACCAACCCCCCAGCTTGCCCTATATTGTAACACTCCTCACAATCGAAGCAGCCACTATCCACCAGATGCCCAGTGTGGAAATTCAGCATGACATTCCTCTACAGCATTCACCACCACACCACTCAAAACTTGGGGGGGAGTCACCACTGTACCTCAGCACTTCAAGACCAGACACCTGCCAAGTCCCACTCCTCACTGATCCCAACTGCCTACCAACTACTCAGCCAAAGATCCTGGCCAAGATCCTGCTAATACTCCACTCCATCCCCCATATCAAAAGCAGTAAGTGGAGTGCCCCCCAGTAGCAGTCTATTTCATCGCCATATACTAGGTCTCCATAACACCTCCCTCTTATTGTCTTGCCAGTGCAGACCAATTCTGTGTACTCCTTCGACCACTCCCCACTAAAAGCCCTTAAACCTCAGCCTCCAAATTTCATTGAGCCCCACCAAAGAGAGTAGATCTCCTGAGGACTCTTGGGGGGAGGTTGTCATCTTCTACACCTTCTGCAGCAGAGGCACCCAACTCCCTCCTTGCAGTTCAGCTGCTCTCCTCAACCACCAGGCTTGTAAGCAGTGCAACCTCTTAGGGAAATTTACAAGGCCAAGACCTCCCCTGACCACTGGTGTTGCAAGAGTATCCCAACTGATCTGGGACCTCCTCCCTGCCCAATCCAATCTCTAGCCACCTTTATCAGCCTCTTCACCACTCAAGCTGGGAAGTCTAGGTGGTAGGCCACATACTACAGCTTGGGAAATCAGTATATATTCAGAATTGCTACCTGCCCTGCTAGAGAGATATGGTGGCCTCCCCAACCTCAAAGGGCCTCCCCCCAAGCAGCCACCCTGCTCTCCCACCACACTCATGGTAGAACAGAGCCATACATAGAGAGACAGCAGTGGTGATGGTAATAGTGATAGTGATGGCAATGGCAGGGATGAGAGTGAATTCCAGTAACAACTCACAGTGGCCCTTCGGACCTTGAAATTCACAGACCTCACAGCTATATATACAGTAGCCTTTTTGGAGTAGCTAGTAGTAGATGTCAGTTGCTCTCTTCTATCACTACTTTTTACTTGTTTAAATTTCCCCAGCATGACCTAATTCACCTCATGCTCTTCTTAGGATCCACAGCTCTATGGTAAGATCTGCTGACTTTATTCACAACATCTGATCAAGATGAAGAAAGGTTGGAGGATGTTGTGGGGCATGCCTTTGGTGGCTGAGCTGTTGAGTCAATGCATCGCATGGTGGAGATCTCAAAAGGAACAGAAGCAAGCCTTCATGAGCAATCTTATACAACTCATGCAACTCATTGGCATACAACTCATTGGTATACAGCTCACTCACTCACTCACTCATGCTCTTTTTCTGAAATATCCATCTTTATGTTTTATTTAATTTCATTTTTTACATGGTCTCCCTCTAAAAAACACCCACACCTGCACACAACCCACCTACATGCAACTTGCCTGCATGTAACCTGTCTGCATGCAACCCATCTGCACACTTATCTCAGTCCCTCAGATCAGGGTTCAGTTCCATTAGAAAGGAGAGTTCAAAGTTACCCAAGTTCAACCATATCCAGCATCTGATCAGATAGAGAAATTCAAGGGCAAGATGTTCAGCATGAGTAGTATCAGCATCATCATCAAGGCTTGGGGGTCTACATTTGAATCAGAGCTAATTATTCTCAACCAAGGGGTCCATTAGCCAGCAGGAGTAACCAACAATAAAGAGAACCATATCTTTATTATCAAATATGGAGAGGTGGTTGTGATGGTGGTAAGGAACCTCTACAGTGACAAGCTTTGCCACCATATCAATGAGATTTGTAAGGATTGCATCAAATACCAGGTGGCAGGAAAGAGGGGGCAAAAAAAGTAAGGAGGGGGGGTTTGGACAGAAATTGGGTACACTTCAACACTGGCGAAGGGTGGGTTCTGGAGTTCTGAAATCCCCCACACTTGTCTCTCTTTTTTTTTTTTCTCCTCCCCAGATAAATCACACTCTTCACCAATATACTCTTTTTGATATAATTCCAGAGATGCACAAGATTCTATACCTCTACTGGAACTTTAGAAGTGCCATTAAAGAGTAAACTGTGCGCAAGCATGACATGGCCTGTGTGGTGATGGCAGCTATGATCTGGGGTTCTTTGAGCAGATTGGTGGAGTATATGGCAGACCAGCTTAGTGGTGATCTCGGCATGTGTAATAGAATGAACGAGTGAACAGGTGGGATGTGACAAGTCGAATGATCATGTGACCTGGTGATGATGTCATCATACGATCGAGCACGGCATATGAATAACAAATGATACAAATGACGTGGAAAAAACAATATTTAGCTTATCTCTGACAACTGGCACCACAGCAACAGTTGCCACAGCTGCTGATCATTGCCTAGTAATTGAGGTCCTGATCACAAAGATATTCTTTATCCAAAACCACCTGACAAAGGTTGCGATCACAAACCTCATTATAGTTACCAAATTAGTCACTCATACTTAGTCAGAAATCATGGACCAACTTGTATAAACTCCTCCCAGTTTCTATCTGAAATAAAGTAGTTTTAGTTCAGTCCTTGATACAAGAATCAAGTTCCCCCCACATATACACATTCTCCTGAGTCTTAGTAATGACATCTAAGTGACTCTAGTGTTTCTGACTAAACTCCAGAAGCCTAGCTAACTTCTGCCAGAACTGAGACCAGTATATAAATCCCCAAAGACTTAAGTAAACCCATTGAACCTGAATTCCAAGGCGAATTCAGTCTGTGCACAGCTAAGAACAAGACCCTCAAAATAGGGCACAAGAGAAAGACCTTTGAAACAGAAGGCAAACCAGAGAAAGACCTTTGAAAGATAAGGCACTGTCGCTACAAACTACTTTAAGTGAGCACTTCCTCAAACTGAAGGCTTCTTGGTACACATTGTGTACTAAGTCCCTAAGTAATAGTCCACTTCCCTAATTATCCAAAGGATAAGAGAGGGGTAGAAGTGAGAGTTATTACAACTTGGTAGCAGCAGATTACCAGCCAAGAAGGCACCAAAGACCACACTCCTGAAGTTGGAACAAGACCAACCTTGGACAGGAGTAACCCCCAGAATCAACTGTGGATCCTCAAACCAGGGCCAGAGAAGCCCTTATCATTAGGACCAGGTGGTACCAGGAAACCACAGACACAGAGACCTGCCAGCTTGTAATTGACCAGGCTTACAAGGATCTATACCAGGCCTTTAGGACATACCACCCAGGACTTAGGAATATTGTCAGCCGCCATAGGTTCTACGAACTCCTCCGAGGATATATTGGAACCACTAGGACCTCAGAATCTACTGCTACAGCCACCCAGGATTTTTTAGATTATATCACACCCCCTGCTGCAAGGGAAGCAGCTGCCAAGTGGATTACCTCTGACAGATATCATCATACCCCAACCAAGATCTCCCTCTACTACAGGCTAGTTGTATACTATGCCTCTGCCATAACTAGGTATGAGAATGAGCAAGCAGGCCAACCATCCCCTACTGCTGAACAAGAAGCAGACCCATCTACCTAGCCAGAGACTGATATTCTCTTTGAAGGACCTAGCCAGTATGAGGACGCACTATCTCATCAGGGAAGGGAGTCAGACGAAGACTCTACAGGTTACCAGTCTGACGATAGCCAACAAGGAATAGCAGGCCTAGGAATTTACCAAGGAACCACAGGCCAAGAAGATCAGACCCCAGAACCAACCCAACCACCTATACAGAGGTTTGGTTTACCCTCTCTCACAGGACTCTTTGACCTAATATCTGGAAATCAAGTAACTCCAAGTCATACAGCACCACAACCCCACCAAGCAGAACAATCTTCAGGAGAATCTACCCCAACAGGCCCACCACCAATAGTCAACACAATGGTAGATGCCAATATTACAGCACTGATCACCCAGCTAGCAGTACTAGCAGGGATAGTAGGACAGATTGCTGAACAGAACAAACCAACCAAGACCTTGTGAATCCCAACATTCAGTGGAAAAAACAGTGACATCGAAAACTTCATCAATGCAGTTGATACAGGCTACCGAGCAAATCAATGGAATGACAACTGAGTGCCTATAGGAATGCTCACCAACAACCAGATCAACACCCTCCAGCAACTGTTTGCCACATCAGCAGCACAAGTGGAAACAGTAGCCACATTCTTCACTGGAACAGCAGCCGAATTCTTGCAAACCTTGGAACAATACCCAGTAACCTGGGAAGCCTGCCCCCAAGTCATTGGACAAGTACCTACCAACAATAGACCAGGTTGAGATAACTACGAAGCAGGCCCAGGACTCAAGGCCTTGCTACTAACCAAATTCCGAAATGCAGCCTACATATAAGAAACTTGGAACAAACTATCCCAGATGAAGTTCCACAAAAACGGCGAAGAAGATCTAGAGACCTTTGCCACCAGAATGGATGCCTATCTCAAAACTGTTGGACTTACCTATCAGGAGAACAATTTGGCCATCAATGGCACCAGAGCCAACCATCTCTTTGCAGCCCTACCAGACTGGCTCACCCAGAAGATCAAGGAACAAGGTCTTCCTCAAGGATGCCCCCACTACTCATGGTGCTTTGCCCAAGTACAAAGAAGAGCCTGCGAAATCCTTGCTATACAAGCCCCATGAAATCAAGAACACAAGAAGGATAACCAAGATAGAAGGAATCCTACCAGGAGAAATGATCAAAGGAATGACCAAAGATATGATCAAAGATATGACCAAAGGAACCAGTGAAATCCCAGAGGACCCAGACCTCTCACTGAGGATGAGAAGAAGCAGCTCTGCGAAAAGGAATTGTGCTTCATCTGTAAGAAGACAGGACACATCTCAGTCAGATACCCCAAGAAGAGAAACAGATCAGGCAAACCCAGTAACCAGAACATTACTGTCATTGGAGAAGGTCCAGGAAAGAAGAACCCTAAGAATGTCATCAAAGTACAGAAGATATGGTACAAGGCCACCATCCCTACTAAGGCCCACCTAACTGATGCTAGATATGATCTCTACAGCAGCCAAGACCTCTCTATCCCACCAAGTACCAATGCTACAGTACAAACAGGAATTGCAATGCAAGCTCCCAGAGGTACATACATCTGCCTTGCTGAGCGAAGCAGCCTAGCCAAAGAGTTCAACATTGGGCTAGGAGGAGGAGTAGTTGACCAAGGATTTACTGGTGAAATCTGTATCATCTTGCGAAATTTTGGAGATATATCATTTGAAGTCAAAGCAGGCCAAAGAATTGCCCAAGCAATCATTGAAGAAATCCATCAAGATCTCACCATTGAAGAAGTCCCTGAGCTCTCCCAGACAGACTTTAGCAAGAAAGGGTTTGGATCTACCAACAAACCCCTCAGTCAAAGGGTCACTACCATGAAGGAAGATGATGAAAACTGGTACAAGAGAATTGCAGATAGTTATGCACCATGTGGACGATGCCCTCATTCTATTCGAATGTACTGTATGGAACATGTTGGTGAATGCCATGCATGCCTCTTCAAAGATTTCAAAATTCAATCTGAGAAACGCCAAGCCAACAGACTGAGGAACCCAAACAAGACAACTCTCCTTGTGAAGGATGGGGAGAAACTGACTTCGAGAAGACTGATAGCAATTGGGACAACAATGAAGATGAAGAGCTCAACACCATCAAGAAGGAGGACAGTTGCATCATGTTCACAGACCAAGTCCATAGACAGAATGTCAATGTCTTGCTTGATAGTGGTGCTACTGGAAACTACATCAGCACCAAGACCGCCAAGAGGATTGGAGCCCAAAGCAGACCAACTACTGAGAAAAGAAGTGTTATCTTTGGTGATGGAAAAACTGCACCATTGACCAAGATCTGTGAAGATCTCTTGCTCAAGATTGGCAAATATCAAGAGAAGTTGGACTTCAGCATTGTAGACCTCCCAGGACAAGATATTATCCTAGGAAAAGCTTGGTTGACCCAGCACAACCCAGACATCAACTGGAGAACCAATGAGGTTAACCTGACCCACGAAGGCAGAAAGATCACCCTGACACCCCAGGAAGGTACCAACCACCAAGGAATCGAAATCATCTTGCCATTCAAATGAAGAGACTCTCTTGAAAAAAGGGAAACACCTACTTTATCTGTACAGTACAAGAAGTCACTAAAGCTACAAGTAGTCCAATTCCAACAGAAGCTCAAGAACTGTTTGAAGAATTCCAAGATGTATTCCAAGATCCTCAAGAACTTACACCCAAGTGCCAAATCTAACATGGAATTGATCTTATTCCAGGATCTGAACCCCCATACAAGAGTATCTACCAACTGGCCCAACCTGAGCTCAAGACCCTCAAGGAAGAATTAACCAAACTACTGGCCCAAGGATACATTGAACCCAGCCGCTCTCTATTTGGAGCCCCCATTCTATTTGTCAAGAAGAAGGATGGCTCTCTGCGAATGTGTATTGACTACAGAGCCCTCAATAAGATCACCATCAAGAACTGGTATGCCTTGTCCAGGATTGATGAGTTGCTACACCAAATTTTCAAGGCCAAGACCTTTTCTCTACTGGATTTGCAAAATGGCTATCACCAGATTCTCATTGATGAGAAGAACATTGAGAAGACAGCTTTCCGAACACAGTTTGGACACTACCAGTTCTGAGTCATGCCTTTTGGATTGACCAATGCACCAGCAACTTTCCAGTATCTGATGAATGACATCTTTAGACCACTCCTCAACATCTGTGTCCTTGTATATATTGACGATATACTAATCTACAGTGAGACAGTAGAGCTACATTACACCCACCTCAGACAAGTACCGACCCTCCTGTGAGAACACCAGCTCTATGCCAAGATGAGCAAGTGTAAGTTCTATCAAGACCAGATTGAATACCTAGGACACGTCATCTCTGCTGAAGGTATCAATGTGGACCCCCGAAAAGTATCAGCCCTCAAGGATATTTCTATCCCTACTACCCTCAAGCTACTCCAGCGCTTTCTGGGTATTGCCGGTTATTACCGAAGGTTTATCCAAGGATACTCTGCTATTGCAGCCCCACTGACCAGCCTGGCCCACAAAGGAGTGAACATCAAAGCTGAATGGACCCCTGAATGCACTCTGGCTATGGACCATCTCAAGAGACTCCTTACCGAGGCCCCAGTGCTAATTGCACCTGACCCTACCAGATAATTCACTCTGACCACAGATGCCTCTGACATTGCTATTGGAGTAGTGCTCAGCCAAGAAGACTGCCCAGTGGCCTACCTTTCCCAGAAGCTCAAGCCAGCTGAGACCCAGTATACCATCCATGAGAAGGAACTCCTGGCTATTGTCACTGCACTCCAGGAATGGCACCACTTCCTCCTAGGACAGCCATTTGTGGCCTATACTGATCACCATGTACTGCAGTATATTCACATACAGCCCATGCTGACCCACAGACAAGTCCACTGGATGGAAATCATTGCCAACTTTGATATGGAAATCAAGTATATCCCAGGCAAAACCAACCATGTGGCTGATGGTTTCTCCAGGTACATGGAAGATGAACTTGTCTTCATGGTCGAAGTAATTGGAGACCTTACCCAAATGATCAAGAATGGCTACCAGCAAGACAGCCCCCTGACGAAATTCCTTCAATTCTGCCAAGACCCAGAGGCCGAGGTCCCAGAACCCATGAGGCAAATGGCCAAGAGATTCACTTACTGTGATGGACTTATCTACAGGGACCATGATAGAGTGGTTGTACCCAACAATGATACTCTGCGACTCAAGATCATGCAGGAACTCCATGATACTCCTGCAGCAGGACACTTTGGTTTCGAAAAGACCTACAACCTCCTCTCAAGAGAGTTCTACTAGCCAAAGATGACCAAGGATATCAAAGACTTTGTGGCCTCATGCGAGATATGCCAAAGGTTCAAAAGTGGTAACAAGCTACCAGCAGGACTCCTGCAACCCTTGCCTATCCCGAGTCACAACTGGGACCAGATTGCAATGGACTTCATTGTCCAACTCCCCAAGACCAAGGCAGAATAGGATGCCATTGTGGTATTCATGGACCGCCTAAGTAAACAAACCCATTTTGCACCCACCAAGACCACTGCTACAGCACCAGAGATTGCTGAGATCTTTCTCCACCAAGTATTCAGGCTACATGGCATGTCTAGTACTATTGTATCTGACCGAGATGCCAAGTTCACAAGCAACTTCTGAAAGGCATTTTTCTCCCTCCATGGAACCAAGCTGAAGTTCTCTACTGCCTACCACCCTCAGACTGATGGTCAAACTGAGCGAACCAACAGGACTCTCAAACAGATGTTTAGCATCTTCTGCTGTTACAAGCAAAATTATTGGGATAAGTACCTAGCCCCTGCCGAGTTTGCCTACAACAACAGCCAGCAAACCTCAACAAAGAAGACTCCATTTTTCCTGAACCATGGTCAACACCCCAGGACCCCAAGTACTACTGCGAAATTAGCAGTCCCAGCAGCCCAAGATCTGGCCGAGACCATTTCTGACCTTACCCGAATGACAAGAGATGCTCTCATAGAAGTACAAGACTACCAGACCAAGTACGCAAACCTGAAGTGAAGAGAAGCCTCCTATAATATTGGTGACATGGTCATGCTTAGAACAGACCACTTCCACCTAGACACCCTGGCACAACAACCAGCCAAGAAACACTATGCTAGAAGAATTAGACCATATAAGATTGTGGAAAAAATCAGCGAAGTCAACTACAAGTTGCAACTTCCTCACAATATCTGAGTACACCCAGTATTCCATATCAGCCAATTGGTGGACTACCATGAGAACCCATTCCCCGAGCATACAGTTCCACCACCACCCCCAATTAGGATCAATGATCATGAGGAATTCGAAATTGAGGAAGTATTTGACCACAAGGTCTGCAAATATCCCAAAACAGTCAAGCAGTTTTTCCTGATCAAGTGGAAGGGTTACCCCACCCATGATGCTACCTGGGAAAAAGAAGAAGCCCTGAAGAATGTACATGAAGCCCTTCAGGACTACATGGAAACACTCACTCTCCAGCAAAGGAAGGAACTACAGCTCTAAGTATTGGAGCGCATAGTGAGCAGAAGGATACTATATATTTTATCCAGAAACATATAATACCAAACATTGCGAAAAAAAGGAACACTATGGATAATCAACAAGTAGATACCTGAGCAAAGAACAATCTAGTACAGCACAGCAAAACGCATTTGAACAACTCTATTTCACACCATCTGTGTCATCTTCACTAGTTGATGACGGATGCTTTATGTGAAACTTCGGAAAGCCGACAATGTCGAAACCAGTCTAAGTCTATCCATGTGACAGATATTGTTACTAGGAATTGCCTCAGATTATAAGAAAGTCTATTTCCGAGAGGTTCGAACCCCCAGCCACGATAATGGGAGCCCTCGCCCTAGACAAGGATGGCCAGTCCTTGCAAATGCGCCAACCAGACAAAAAAAAAGTGAACCAAGACCTGTTAACCCTGTGTAACCACAACTATGAGTGATGAGAGCTTTGAAATCAGAATTTTCTCATGTGACCAGCACATGCCCTGCTTACAGCAACAGGTCATGCATTTTGTCAGAAAGCATGACCAAAGGAAGGTCACATCAGATAGGTGAATAAGTATAAATACCCTAGGCAAGAATACCCCACAACTCTCATCCCCCTCTCCTTACAAAGAAAAGACAAGATAAGAATGCCTGCTACCCGCTGCCAAACTGCCCGCCATAGCCAGCCCCTCTCAAGCCAGGTTGACTGCCTCTTTGGACACATTCAGATTGCTATCCAAGAAAGGAACCCCCACTCAGAGGCCCTTAACCTCTCCAGCCCAGACCTAGGACAGTATGTCCTTGACCGCCATAAACTTATCGAAAGGACCTACCTTGCTACCAGCTGTCTAGAAATCTGGCACGAATATGAAATCGGTCACCAGCTTCTCCAACATACAAATGGCCTACCCATGGACCAGGTCTCTGACTGGACTCACCTAGACAGGCATGAGCAAAGACTTGCCAAGAAGGTCCATCAAATCATGTGCCATGCACTCTTCGCGATCCCCAACCTCAACTACATACAACTGAAGGACTTCCAGAACCTCTCTTTCCCTGAGGTCGATGCTCTAGAAGTCAAGATCACCCAAGAAGCCAACTCCTGGATTGCCCTCAAGTCTACTGACATCGAGCCTCACTGGAGCCCCCTCCTGAATGATAACTCTGACCAATGGCTCTAAGGCCTCTCTGACCTTTTTGAAGGACCACTTATTCGAATGGATATTCCCAGGCATGAAGATCAAGAACCCTACTTAGATGGCCCCAACCGCATCAGATGGAGAACCCCTATACCAGCACCTATCCCAATGCAAGAACCATTTGCAGACCTCATTGACTTCTCCATTCTGGACAATGAGCCATCAGCAACCACCACCCCCCCTACTACTGAAGAAGATGCCAACAACCCTGAGGAAGATTTCCCACCCTTCTCTCCCCTGGTTCTCAATTTCTCAATCAATGAGGACGTTGATTTCTAAGGGGGGAAGGATGTAATAGAATGAAAGAGCACGAACAGATGGGACGTGACGAATGATGAGTGATCACGTGACCCGGTGATGATGTCATCATACGATCGAGCGCGGCATATGAATAACAAACAAACAAACAATGCAAACGAATGACGCGGAAAACGATATTTAGCTTATCCCTGACAACCGGTGCCACAGCAACAGTTGCCACAGCTGCTGATCATTGCCTAGTAATTGAGGTCCTGATCACAAAGATATTCTTTACCAAAAACCACCTGACAAAGATCGCGATCACAAACCTCATTTTAGTTACCAAATTAGTCACTCATACTTAGTCAGAAATCGCGGACCAACTTGTATAAATACCTCCCAGTTTTTATCCAAAATAAAGCAGTTTTAGTTCAGTCCTTGATACAAGAATCAAGTCCCCCCCACACACACACATTCCTCTGAGTCTTAGTAATGACATCTAAGTGACTCTAGTGTTTCTGACTAAACTCCAGAAGCCTAGCTAACTTCTGCCAGAACTGAGACCGGTATATAAATCCCCAAAGACTTAAGTAAACCCATTGAACCTGAATTCCAAGGTGAATTCAGTCTGTGCACAGCAAAGAACAAGACCCTCGAAATAGGGCACAAGAGAAAGACCTTTGAAACAGAAGGCAAATCAGAGAAAGACCTTTGAAAGATAAAGCACTGCTGCTACAAACTACTTTAAGCAAGCACTTCCTCAAACTGAAGGCTTCTTGGTACACATTGTGTACTAAGTCTCTAAGTAATAGTCTACTTCCCTAATTATCCAAAGGATAAGAGAGGGGTAGAAGTGAGAGTTATTACAAAATCTGAAAATCACATGCAAGATCTTTTTTTTTTTTTTTTTTTTTTTTTTTTTTTTTTTTTTTTTTTTTTTTTTTTTTATAGTTACTTGGACTTTCTTCCTTTATTATGCCCATCTATTCCATATAAAGACAATGATCCTGCCCCCTATCTGATCCCCCTAGGGGACCCTCCCCCCCCTACTCCTTTCTGACAAAAGGCTACTTTATCTAACACTATCTCTACCCTCTCACCACTCTGCTCACAGATCCTTGCTACTAAACCGCGATGTTGCCCCCCCTGAGGACCCCATATGTAAGATCATGAAGCTGAGTCAACTCAAAGTCATAGAATATAAGATTTATACAAATAAAACCTTACCAATCAGGACTAAATACATATATACTGAGCACTCAGATATATTTGAACTGAGAACTACAATAAACCAAATAAACAACCCCAACTCTTGAACATATATACAAATATGACCACTGAGATCTACAACTACATCCATGCTAACATTTGGAATACTATTGTCAACTGAGTCACACCCCCTCTGCCTCTCATGAATATTCATAGCCTAGCACTCCTCTACTTTGTAGAAGCCCAATGGAATGCCCTGAACATACTTAGCAAGGCCTACCAAATCAGACAAATCTCAAGCTACTACTAGATCAGCTGCCTTCTGGAAGATATAGTTGAATACCACCATGATACAGACATTACCCAGATGTCTCAATACTAGAAACTCATTGCCTGCAAACACTAAGAACTCTTTTACAAGTATAGTACCTTTATATCCTGCCTTCAAGTTATTATTGCTGAAATAGTTACCACTCTATCCTATGGCCAAATCAATGACATGATACAAGAACTCAACCACAAGTACATTGAGTACATTCAGACCACAGACAGAACCTTTCTGCACTCCAATGATCACATCCTGCAAATACCTCAAGTTGGATATACTATGAAGGATATCTATAAGATAATCCAGTTTGATGATAATAAAGCAGAAGATAATGATCTCTCTGATGCTGATATAACCTCTAGCTAAGGATTTCTACCAACTCTGATCACCCTGCCAACCTTGCCAATGAACTTACAATAGTTCATAACCATCTATAAGACTTATTGAGATAATGACCACTGGCATGAGTACCAATCTGTATTCATCCTCGATTATTTCAACTATAATGAAGAGACCAGAGAATACAACCTATACCTCCAGACAACTCTTGAGATTGAACCAACAACTCCACTATCTGAGTATAAGTGACATGAAGTATAACTGTATTAAAAAAAAAAAAAAAAAGACATAAAGTACAACTACCAACATACTATAATCCTACAACTCATAGCATCATAACTTATAAAAGGTATACAGACAGTGAATCTAATGAAAGCAAAGACAATGTATCCCTACTTTACCCACTAACTCTATATTCAATATATAAGATAGATAATGCTATCCTATGAGATAGTAATGAGGTTCCAATATATTATTACCTGAGCAAATAGAGAGAAGTAATCCAAGAAGCACTCTTTATAGACAACTACTTTATTAGAGATAATATTATCAATAGTGATGTTATTGAAGACTATCCAGACAGTATCTAAATCTATAGATAGCTTAGTAGTCATTAGTATAGTTAGATTAGCCTTATACAACTTGACTGTGAACTGACTCAGCAGTCAGATGATCTCTTGATATATCAGATCACACTTGTACTATATAACTGCATTCTGACTCAGCAAGGTACTAAGTGCTACATCTATATTTAGTATAGCCCAGATAGCCTTCCATTAGTATAAATACCCTCTCTCCCAGACCTCAGAATCTCAGACTCAAACAGATAAGAACAATTCTGAACACTTTTCCATAATATCTCTTTACACAACTACTTCTACTATAGTAATATTATGAATAGTGAATAAATCTATTTAATAATCCACAAACCACTCTTAAGTAAATCTGCTCCCCATTAGGTCCCACTTCTAACCCCATCATAAAATTTCCTAATTGGGTATTATCTGTAGTGATACACCAATTCAACTAAGCTGGTCTTAGTTTCTTGAACTTCTTGAAATATGAAAAATCGTGAACATCCAGAACTAGTCTGAAAAAGGAACTTTGGTTAAGAGATTAACTCGATCTTGAAATCAATAAGTATAGAGGACATACTCTATATGAAATTGATCTTGACCTTAAAGAAAACAGTCTTCCAGAATACCCAGAGCTTCTAGAAAACCCTTTCAGAACTATATAATGATTACTCTAACAAGTACCCTCTTACAACTTGGTAGCAGTAGTTTATAATCCAATTCTGCTTCAAGATACTTCTTTACCCCACTACAAACCTCTATAAGAATTCCTACAAGTTGGTATAAAGCACAATCTCTGAACTGGAATTTATCCCGAACCATCTGACAATCTGAAGAGAATTGAATCTGATGTATAAGGACAATTTGACCTCTACATCTACAACAAGTGGGACAGACTTCATTTACAAAAAGAAATACTCCAATTAAATCAGCAGAAAGGTGAAACCCTATTTACTGAACTCCTTGCTCTATACCCTACAAGTCAAGATGAAGAAGGTCTTATAGAAACCTTCTTTACTCTTCTCAATAAGAGTTTTGTCAGCTCTACAAATCTAAGTGATCTAGGACAACCAGCAGTAGTCTTTCTAGCCTTAGTTCCTCATGAAGCCCAAGCCTCTGTAGCCAAGTAGCTCAACTCTACTGACTTTTACCATACCATGACAAAGACTGCCTTATACTACTACTTCCAGAATTACAAGGCCTGTCATATTCTTAAGGAAGAAGCAAGAGAAACCCTTTGTTAACAATCTGACCCCAAACCAGAAGCAGGCCTAGCTACAGCTCTATCTGAAACTGAAACTCATACTAAACTAGATCAAACTCTTGAATTAAGCTCATCTGAAATCTGATATATAACTGATACTATCTACTTTGATGCTGAGCAAACCCAATTAAACAAGAACCAAACTGAAGAAGAGGAGGAGTATCTCAGTGAATTTGATGCCAGATATACTACAGAATGAGATACACCTCTATCAGGACAAAACACATCTATATAGTAACAGATAGCTATCTATCAAGCCCTTACTCCAGACCCACAATAGTTACTCCAGCAATATATACAGACTCAAAGAACACCATTACACTCTGCACCAGTACCTCAAGTAGTACCAGTAACACTACTATCAGCAGTCCAACTACCTTCAGTAAACAATATAGCCAGCCATCTTTCTCCAGTAACATTAAGGTTACACGAACCTTTGGCAACACTTTCGACACAGTTTCTGGAGAAAAGCTACTAGTATTATAGTGACCAATGAGCATCCAGAGATGTGTACTGGGCAGGGTGGCCCTGGAGTGTTTGAATGGCAGCAAGTTGGGAGAGGCCCTGGCTTGAGGGGAAGTATGAGGGGCCTGTTGGCAGGAGGCCGTGGTGGAGGAAGGGGCGGAGCTGGAGGTCAAGGGTCTGGCAGAGTGAGCTTTGCGGAGAAGGTGAAGGGGGGTCGGCAGGGAGCTGGGCTGGAGAGCTGGCTGAGAGGGGGGAAGGTACCGGTGAAGACTACCAGGCAGCAACCTCTTGGAGGTACCTCTCTGGAGGGCCATAGGAGTGGAGCTGGGGGGGTAGTGGCTGGGGTGGGGACTGCTGATGGGGGTGTGATGGGCGATCTGGAAAAAAATCTAGATGGGACTGCTGATGGTGAGCCGAGCGGTGGGAAGGGCATGAGGCCCGGGGACCTGGCGGATGGTGTAACGGGACTGGTGGTAGCTCCGTTACTCAAGAAGTCGATCTCAGTATTCGCAGTCATACTGTGCTTCTGGGGATTAGCAGTGATGGCGAAAATGGTGTTGGGGCTTATTGCTAAGCAGGTGGCAGGTGTAATAGAATGAAAGAGCATGAACAGATGGGACGTGACGAATGACGAGCGATCACGTGACCCAGCGAGCGATGACATCATCATATGATCAAGCGCGACATATGAATTACGAATGATGTGAAATGATGCAGAAAATGATATTCAGCTTATCCCCAATAATCGGCGCCGCAGCAATAGTTGCCACAGCAGCTGATCATTGCCTAGTAATTGAGGTCCTGATCACAAAGTTGTTTTTACCAAAAACCACCTGACAAAGGTCGTGATCACAAACCTCATTTTAGTTACCAAATTAGTCACTCATACTTAGTCAGAAATCGTGGACCAACTTGTATAAATACCCCCCAGTTTCCATCCGAAATAAAGCAGTTTTAGTTCAGTCCTTGATATAAGAATCAAGTTCCCCCCCCACATACACACATTCCCCTGAGTCTTAGTAATGACATCTAAGTGACTCTAGTGTTTCTGACTAAACTCCAGAAGCCTAGCTAACTTCTGCCAGAACTGAGACCGGTATATAAATCCCCAAAGACTTAAGTAA
>RBNI01003408.1:0-15928 GCA_003990745.1 Jimgerdemannia flammicorona
TTAAAGTCACTTAGACTTCCACTTTATTACCATCTAATCTATATTATATTAATACAAAGGTATGAACACACCTTTCATCTAATATCATATAGAATCTCTTCTTCTCCTTACTTCCTATCTCTCTAGAGAGTTACCAATCCCCCAGCAACCTCAATTCTCCCCCTACTCTTTCTGCAAATATACTCCATAAGACTCCTATGGATTCTCCCTCTCAGTTCCCACCCCTACTATCAATCATTCAGAATGTCCAGCAATAATCACTCCTATCTCACAACTCTCACCCCAAGTGCCAAATGTTGACCATCCTTAAATATATAAAGCCAATGTCCAGTAAGCTCAATCCAAATAGCCAGAGCCCACTCAAAAGTCAACTACTTATCCCCAATCCCTCCCACTAGCCTCTATCAGAGATTACTCCACCTCTCACCCTCTATCTCTCCAAAAGGTTACAACTCTAGCAAGTCCTCAATTGCTCTCCAAAAGTCTCCCAAAATCTTGCCTCCTCTAGCCAATACTCAGAGGTCTGTACTATATTACCCTCCTACCTAACATTAAACACTCTTCATACTCCAAGACACCCTCTTCCACCAAATGTCTTGATCAGTAATTTAGTATCACATTGTACTGCAAGAGTCTCTACCATATTATTCAGAACTTGGGGGGAAGCTACCTTATCACCTGCTTGCTCTAAGATCAAATACTGTTTCAGTCTCACTTCTTACTGATTCCTATCTCCTGTTAACTCTCAGATTACAAATCTCCCTCATACTTCTACAGATATTTCTCACTATCCTCTAAATGAAATTTATCTACTAGTATACCCCCTAATAGCAGATAATCTCACCTCTATATCTGGAGTCCCCATTCCTCCTCTCTATCATCACTCTGCTATCTGAGTCCAATTTTATAAGCACTATTAACCACTCTCTACTAGAATCTCTTATAGTGCATCTTTTGCTCCCCTTTAGTACCACCAGAGAAAGCAGATCACCAGTCATATCCTGAGGAGAGAAATAAACCTCCCACACTCTCTGCATAAGGGGCACTCACTCTTGACTCCTCAATTCACTTACTCACATCAGCCACCATACTCTCAAGCAGTATAGGTACTTGGTAAAGTCCACCAGATCCAGCCCTCCTCTGTCTACTAGCAATGTCAATATCTCCCAGCTAATCTGACTTCACCACCCTATCTATATCTATAACCTGACTATCTTCAACAGTCTCTTGACCACCTACACTAAGAAGTCCAAGTAGTACTCCAAATACTATAGCTTAGGCAGCCAATAAATATTCAATACCATCACTCTTCCTATCAGAGATATATATCAGCTACCTCATCTCAAAAGAGCAATCTCCTACTCAAACAGCTACTGTTTCTATCAACCTTGAGGCAACAGAGAACCATATACTGAGAAATAAATTCCCAGATAATGGACTGCTTTTTCTGCTAGGATAATTGTTCCAATCACATCCTCTCCTACTATTCCTCTACCTAAAACCAGAGTCTTGTACTTATACCAGTTGAGCTTAGTATCCAAGCACCCCTCATACCATTCCACTATACTCTTCAGTGCATATGGCTGAGACCAGGGCCAGGGGCAAGAATTTCGAAAATATACATCAGTTATGTGTAAATTTCAGTTAGGTGTAAATTTTGATTATGTGTAAATTTTAGTTATATATGAATTTCAGTTATGTATTTATGTGTGATGCATCTTTCAAATAAAGAACTGATGTAATTAATAAGCTACCAAGAATCTCAAATTGATGTTCAATTCAATTCAAATTCAATTTAAATACAAAAATCCCCAATTTGATTCAATTCAAATCAACTCTAATTTGATTCAATTTGAATTGATTTGATTTATTTGGGAGCACTAATAGTGACAAAGGAAGCTATATGGTTTTATAAACTTTTAAAAGAGTTATAATATAATCAACAGTACTCTATACTACTCTAGTAAAACAATCAGTTTATAATTACTTTAGTAAAGAATTCTATATATTATATTAAAATAAAGTATATTAATATATAGTATCATTTTATATGAGAATGTATGGAAAATAGTACTATATATTTAGAGAATACCCTGATAGAGTATATAATAGTAGATTTATTAACTAAAGTTCTTCTAAAGATAAAGTTTAACTTATATATATAAGAAATAAAACTTATAATCAATTCTATACCAGTAAGTAGCAAGTAATAATGACAATACAAAACAGAATAGAAAGTCTTTCAGAGTACTAATAAGTCTCTCTAATATTGCATATATCTCTTTATTTATAAATAGATCTATATTACTAATTTCTATTTATACTTATTCAGCTATAAATAATCTTTTACTATATTCTTTATCTATTTTCATACTTATAAGTAGGGAATTTAAATCTTTTTCAGTTATCTAGATAGCATTCTATTGGTCATAATTAGTTATTTTTATTTGTATTTTATTTCTTTTTATATATATATCTCATTAAGTGAGATTATTGAAATATCTTAGTTATATAACAACTCAATATATAGTGATATAACCTAACTATATTGTATTAATAAACAATACTTCACTTCATCTATCTTTTCTCTAAGTATTCTACAACAGAATAATATAAAGATATAAAGAGTTCAAAGACTCTAAGAGAAGCTTATTGTCTACTTAAAATTAAAAAAGCTAAGAAAGATTATCAGACTGAAAATAATCTAATAGATCAGGTATATATATTTATAATAATAATTAAATTTAATAAATAGATTAAATAAAAAAAACTTATAATATAAATGAATATTATATTATTAGATTAAAAACCAAACTATTCCAATTTTCAATATTATTCATCCTAACTATATAGCAGTATTTATATTTGATCATAGTCAAGGACATTCAATAAATATATATACCAAATACTTTATTTGCTTATAAGATGAATCTTAGACCTAATAGAAAATAGTTACTTATAAGAACTATAAAGTTAAACATTATTATTCAAGAAATGATATTTATATCAAAATATAAAATTGTTAAACTGTATGATAAAACAAAGGACTTGAAACAAGTACTTAAAGAAAGAAATCTTTGGAGAAAAGATTTCAGAAGAAAATACAAGGAAAAATACAAGAAAGAAGATTGTTATATTATATAAATTCTATCTCTTCAAGAAGATTTTTAAGTACAGAAGCCACTTATTCAAGAAGTTATTAAAAAAATAGATCATAAATGTATTTTTTATCCTAGGATTCATTATAAACTCAATTATATTGAATATTTTTGGAATAGTGTAAAAAAGTATTATAGATATAATATATATTATTAAATTATAATTATAATTTAATAATAATACTAATTATTATATTTATTAATTATAATATTTAGAACTCATTGCAATTATACATAGACTGAACTGAAGCAGAATATTTGACCTCTATTGATCTTATTATAATTAGAGAATATGCATATTATTTACAAAAATATATAAATGTATATCAAAAAGGACTTGTATTGGCTAATGCAGAAAATGATGTTAAAAAATATCATTCACATCATCATATCTCTCAGAACATTATTTAGCCAAGGCATAAGTTAGCTGCCTGATATATTGTATAAATAACTCTATCAAATATATTCAGTTTTCGCTGAGTTCCTCTTCAGGCTTGGTAAATTTCAAAGCCATAAAGGTAGACTTTTCCAATTTGGCTTTGAGAAAGTATTAGTTTAAGGCCAAAATTGTGACCAGCCTTTTTTCATTAGTTCGATTGGCTGTGACAACTTTCTAAGTCCCGATTCAATTTTGAAATTATGCAGAGACTTTAAATGTCAACTACGCAATTAAAACACATCCGATTTCAATTATCGTTGTTGTGCTGGATTCATATAATTAATGTGAATCTGACATGCTAAAATTCATTGAATTCGGTTGTGTTTTCGTCGAGCTATTGAATTTTAAAGGGGCATATAATTCTGCTCTGCGATCACTGGCTTGGGCACACGATCACTGGCTTGGGCACACGATCACTGGCTTGGGCACACGATCATGCTAATGATAGAGTAGGATATTATTTAAGGCCAAAATTGTGACCAACCTTTTACTTAGCTGAATTCATAGCCAAATTCATGCCTGGTGAGAGGCTGGTCACAATTTCGGCCTTTAATAAGTAACAATATCTCTATATCATAATACTAATAACTATATTATTTAAATTTATATATTATTATAACTAAAACAAAAATAAAAATAAACTCTCTATTTGAGTAAAGTAGATAATATTTACTATATATATATTTAATAATTTTTTTTTTTTAATATAGTCAATACAGAGAAGAAGAGATTTATAAATTGTGATATTTTAAGTTATAAAATAGTAAAAAAAACTATTTTTATTAAAATATTATATATAATAATAAAAAAATGTCTCTATTTAATTAAACTTAATAAGATATTCTATTAATTTATGTTTATTATTATTATTATTATTAAATCTGTTAAAAAGGAGTAGTAAAAAGTTTAGTATAAGTACTGACAATAGTATAATATTATAATTTTTTACTTAAAAAATATTATATAATTAGCTTATTTTATATTAATAAAGTGAAACTCAGTAAAAATGAGATCAGTTAAAGAGAGAACTCAGTAAATAAAATATTTAGCTAATATAATTTCAAAGATTTGAGATTTGACTTTATAAAAGTGACTTCTAGGTCTGCTGAAATTGTGACCAGCCTCTTGAGTAGCCTTTTTGTTTAATTTGGCTTTGTGAAAGTACTTAATTTAAAGACCAAAATTGTAACTAATTATGGTATCTATTATAAAATAACAAAAAAAAACTATTTTTATTAAAATATTATATATAATAATAAAAAAAACTTTCTATTTGATTAAACTTGATAAGATTTTTTATCAATTTATGATTTTATTTTATTTTATTAAATATATTAAAAAGAAGTAGCAAAAAGGTTAAGTATAAGTATACTATACTATATATATAGTTAATTAAAACTATCTAATAGTAGATTTATATATAGAAAGTATTTGGATCTTTACTTATTTCTTAGTAAGTTATGTAAAGTTAATCCTTTAGAACTTATTTAATTTTATCTATATAGTAGTTAGCTTACAGCCAGGTCTTCTATATCAATAGAGCAGTAGTATATATTATCATTTTTAGTATAAATTTACTGTTATAAATACTACTCTTATTATATCTTAAAGACTAAGAGATATATATATATAAGGACTACTTGTTATTATATGGTCAGAGTTTTTATAATAGTATATTGCTTAAAATCTTTAAGAAAAGTAATAACTAGTTTATCAGAAATATATTTATAGAATACTAATAGTTTTATATCTATCCTTATTTTGGTATCTTGGGTCAATTTGAGTGAGTGTTCAGATAGTAGCAGTTGTTTGTTATTTAGCTATAAAGTAAGCGATTTGTCTTAAATTACTGGCTAATAGATTTTAAGTTATAATATAGCAGATATATAATCTAGAATATATAGTGGATTTTTTTATCTTAAATACTTAATCTCTTTTAACTTCTCAGAGTTCTTTAGATTAGTACTTTTAACAAATCAAATTAAATCAAATTTGACTCAAATTCAATTTGATTCAAGATTTAATTTGAACTCTATATTTTAAAATATAATAACTTGACAAAATCATATCTAAATTTAATAATTTTTAGCTTGTTAGATTTCTCTATATAAGAGGAATCTAATAAGCTAAAGATCATTAAATTTAAATATATTTTTATCAAGCTATTATATTTCAAAAAATAGAGTTCAAATTAGATCCTCAATTTGATTCAAATTTGATTCAATTTGAACTTGATTCAATTCAAATGACTCTTAATTTAATTTAATTTGAATTAATTCAATTTATTTGAGAGCACTACTTCAGATATAGAGTGGATAAGATTGAAGTATATCTGTCTATAAGCTTACTAGTTTCTTTATCTTATTACTTTTGAACTATTTTAATCTAAGATTTATTTACTCTAGATACTAGAGATATTTATATAAGTTTGCTAGCTATATATAATAGCTAAGTTAGATCTTCTTTTTCTGTAAGTTATCTTTTACAACTATAAGATTCTTATAATTATAGAATTCTTATATATATATCTGTAAGATTAGATGACTGCTAACTATAATACTATACTATATCAGAAATCAGATTCAGATACTATGATTAAATATTTATCTCTCTAATTCTTATTTTTAATTTAAATCAACTATCACAATATATATAAAATATATAAATTGAAATTATAAAAGATGGATCAGTTCATACTAGAGTACAAATTAGTAGTAATAAGATATATATATATATATAATATAATGAATCATATACACCTACAAGTTACTAGAAATTTCTACAAAAATTCCAACTAGCAGTTATAGTTACTCAAAATAGTATAAATATATATAGATATACTCAGTATACATATTTAGCTATAGCCTCAAATGTGTATAAATACTCTCTGTACTGAGTATATTGTAACCTTAGCTCCACTTTCTCCAAATATAAGAATAAAGTAGTATTCTTATCACAGAACCCTCAGACCCAACTTGTTAATGATTTCAAGCCTGATCAACTTAGAATATAAGTATGGCACTTCCATCAGTACAAGAACCTGAAAGCAATACCTGAACTCTGCTACAACAGGCAATTGGAACTCAGCATTTCCTCAAGAACTCAGAACTTAGGGCTGATAGTCATCATTGACTATCTGCAATGCATTAATTCTATCAGTATATAGTTTTATTACATATAATATATATATTTAATTTTGAAGTATATATAATCTTATTTCATAATGGTTATGATCCTATTCATTGATCTTGGACAATTGAGTCAAAACTGCGAGTACCCATATCTTGTGTGGCATGTGTGTTATGTTTCAGCCTCGAGATAGCCAAATGACCGGTCTTGTGAATAGATGTCACCTTATGACAAGGGAAGATTGAAAATTACCTCTTCTCCTCCATCTCGTTATCAACCAGACCCATAAGTTGCGTAATAGTCATGCAACGGTGTAATGCCACTTCAAACGGACACTAAGCCGAAGGGATACAGACATGAGTTCGTATTCGACAAAGTTGTTCACGAGATCCCCACGACTAACGACTTTGCCTTCCACGTCTAGTTACGTCATATACTAACACGACATAGAATTTCTGAAGGGTATATCAACACCTCTCTTTTCTTTCCCGTATAGAATCAGAATTGTTTTCCATTCCACACACACATCTTAACCCAACCAGAATGAAGAACAACAGCCGCAACTCTTTGCACTCCGGCTCCCTATCGCCTGCGACCTCGGCCACTGGCTCCACGACCAGCTCAAGCAACCCAATATATTGCGGCTTCTGCGAGAGGGTACTCCTCGCGAACGGAGGCTGCCCAAACTGCAGCGATAGATGCGCTTGCGGCCAGCCGCTGCCCAGTGATCCGGACGGGCTTTGCGATCAATGCTGGGTCCGGTGCGAAAAACATGACGTTACGTACCCGAGCAAGTATCGGCTAACGCATGAACGGCTGGGCCATACAGCCATCGCCTATCCAGGGCACTGCGAGGAGTGCGCTGAAGAGGATTGGATTGCCCAGCAGGCTGCCAGGCAGAATACTCGGCAGAATAGGGTCACAGAATTCCGGTGGGTGTTTTTGGTCAAAAATAATGCCGAGGAGCTTCGGAGCCGGCAGTGGGTTAAAGGGAAGAGTTTGAATGTGAGTGGCTGGATACGCAAACTGGATTACATAGCTTCGCGATTTGGGATCATCCTCCAAGAGTTAGATAGTGCGATGCAAGCAATTAATGTTTTCTGGCTCCATCCAGAATTGGCAACGCTCTATACATTGTCCGTCCGTAATCCTTGAATAACAATGTATTTTTACGTTGTTTTGAATAGGCTATTTAACGGCCGCCGCGATCGTTACCACCTCTTTAATCAATCGCGAGAAACTGTTCTTGAACCAGCTCATAATCGGACTTCATATCCGAAAAATTACTGAAGCTTTTTTCCCGAATCGCCTACAAATTTGGACTTGTTGGTTTTTACATTTTGTTTCGGCTTTTGCCTATTTCTGTATTCCCCTTTTTTGTCATCACGCAATTGAAAACCGCGCACGCAATGTATGCACGGCATCGAATTACCAGAGCGTAAAAAAAAAAAAAATCACGAAATTTTATTCCGATCTCCAGGGCCAATAATGTGGATTGCTTAGAAAATACACGAACTCAGCACCCTCCAAAAATGATGCAAAAAACCCCTCGTAACCTTACCAATGAGACTCTTCATCTACCTTGGGACCCGTCACGTGAGGGTGGGGCTGGCCAGGCCTCGTGAGAGATTCGTTAAATTATTGGGTTCCCACATCTTTTTTTTTGTCACCTGCCTATGACCGACTTCCTGTGAGGGGTTTTCTCGACGAAGACCCCAACAGTGTGAGTTGAACTCTTGGAGAAATGCCTCAATGAGCTCCGCCTGGCCTTCGTCGGACGCGGAAACCTTGACACGGACACTGATTTCGCCGGAGTTTGTTCTCGGTTTTTTTTTTTTTTTGATAAATGTATACGCACGTTTGATAAGGGCGTGTACATAGGTTGTAACCTTAGGGCAGGGATTTCTGTAGGCTCCGAGAACAAGGAACATACATCTCCACAGTGTGAAAAAAGAAAAAAAAGACGGTAACGTTCCAAAATGATACAGGCGCAGAAACAAATGACGTACATATAATACATATCGACGGCGTCTCGTGGGATGAAAACATAATTCCACGCCTGACAATGTTACCAACTCTTTGGAAAGAGCATACTACCGGTAGTTCCCGAGCGTTTTGTGTTATACTGTTTCTAATATGATTGTGGACAAGACAAATCTTAAAAAACAAACCAAATTAAAAAATAAAATAAACAAAAACAAAAACTAAAACAATTATCACCATTTGAATCATATCACTCATGTTCGAGTACACAAACAGCACGTTCTCACCTTATGAGAAGCATCCACTTTACGATATTGAAGCTAGATACGTCTCGAGTTTTATTCAGCACAATTTATTTCTCTTAATATATCCATAGATGGTGTTTATTATGCATATCTAATATTGCAAAGATGCGCATCTACATACCAAGACTCCAAATATATTCAGGTATATTAGGGTAGTACCCGGGTAATCCGAACACCACAGCCACGAACGATTTATTAAATGCAGAATGACTACCAAGCGATGACGTTTAACTGCAGAATAATTAACTACAGAACGACAATTAAATACAGAATTCAATAAAACGCGATGATTAAGTGACAAGCGACAATTAAATTCAAAAACGATGATTAAAAACAAACATAGAATGACGATTACTTGCCAATCAATGAGTAACTAATGACGATTGACAATTAACTGCTTAAACTCAGAACGAGGTATCGTATCAGCTGGGAATCGATGGAGATTCTGTAATTGTAGTTAAAGGGGCTTGGGAGACGCCTCCTCTTACCGTATCGTTTCCTGTTCTCGACTTCCAGCTCGACGAAGACTTGGACTCCACGGACCCCCAGCACAATCTTGGTGTGTTCACTCATTCCGTTTATTTATAGATAATAACATCAGCAGCGAGGTGTAAGCAAGTCTCTGAATCAGTGCAAATTGTTATTATAGATTTGAGAATGATATTTTCAATTAAGAGCTTATAGTTACTGCAGTAAATACTTATATCTCTTAGTTTATTACTATATATATATAATTGTATATTTATATTACATTTTGCTATTTTGGTAAAAAAAATATATCTGCAAAATAAACTAAAAATAATTAAGTACTCCAGTAATATCTAAATATTTTTAAATAGATCAAATTTACTAAATTTTTTTCAACTCTTATAAAATAATTTGCTTATTTATTTTATCACCTTAAGATTTTATTGATAAAAAGCAAATATAATAAATACTCTACTTTTTTTTTTCTATTTTGTATCTTTACTTAAAACTTAATACTTATTTTTAAAGAAGTCTATTAAACTAATATTAAAAGTATTTTTTTATCTATATTATACTTATATAAAGAAATATAACTTTTGAAAATAAAAATTATCAATAATTTTATATAAATTTTCTATCTTTGATAAACATTTTACTAAAAAAAAAAAAAAAAAGCAAATTGAGTTATATTATTAATAAAAAAATAATATTTTAAATAATTATTTTTTGCAAACTTTAATTTATATATCTATTAATAAATTTAAAAAAATATATATTTATAAATAAAGATATATATTAATATAAAATCTTTTTATTTAAATATAAATATAATATATTAAGTTATTAAAATATAAATAATATTATTTTAATCTCTTAGTCTACTTATTGTCATGTAGTGGTCGCTGAGTCCTTCAAATATGCCAGATTCTTTTCAAGATGTATCTCTTAGACTAACTCAAGTTGTTATAAGCAAGTTCTTATTGGAGTGCCTTCCCAAGGTCTTATAGTCCTCAAACTTCTTATCTTTAACTATCTTGTTATCTCTTAGATTACTTGCAAGGAAGTATGTATAAGTGAACTGGAACTGAGGGGACTATATTATATACATTGTCATATAGTGAGCATTGAGTCCTTCAAATACATCAGATTCTCTTCAAGGTATATCTCTTAGACTAACTACAAGTTTGTTATAAGCAAGTTCTTATTGGAGTACCTTCCCAAGGTCTTATAGTCCTCAAACTTCTTATCTTTAAACTGTCTTATTATCTCTTAGATTGCTTGCAAGAAAGTGTGTGTAAGTGAAACTGGAACTAACTTTATTTCAGAGAAAATAAGAGGGGTATTTATATAAAATATAATTCAATGGTTGCTAAGATATAAAGCTAAATATAAATTCTAATAACTAAAATTACTAAGTTCCAAGGCTGGCATTATTTGGTATCACATCAAAATGCCAGTGCTGACATTATCCAGTGTTACATGAGAATACTAGTACTGGAACAATTTCGCATCACCTCAGAATGCTGGTGCTGGCATTATCTGGTGTTACATGAGAATACCGGTGGTGGCATTATCTGGTGTAACAAAGAACTTAGAGCAGAAAGTTCAGGACTAGAGGGGCTTCATCATCATCATCATCATCATCACTGAAGGAGATGAGATCTGCGAATTCATCATGCAGGTCACGCGTTTCGCGTACTTCGCGTGCTTCAGGTATGTCGTGCGGGATGATGTCATCGATGATGTCATCATGTTCGGCTGTGGCGGGAAAATCGGGAACAAGATCTGGAGCTCTCCAATCTATGAGGTTCTCTTCCACAAAATAGGGGACAAATGTGGGGTCTTAGGGGGATCTAACCCAGATGCTTGGGCCTTAGAATACTGAGATCAATCCTTGCAGGAATTGGTCTGGGTTGTCCTGGAGGATGGGGTGCCAGAAGTCTTCTACTTCTTCACTGTTGAGGGTGATAGTGGACTGGGCTTCTATAGCCACCCTGGCTTCTAGTGCATTGATATGGTGGGATGACAGGTCTCTGAAGTCTGAGACTCTAACATACTCCAAGTTGGGGATAGACTATGATGCATGCCTAAAGATCTGATGGATCTTCTTAGCTATCCTTATTTCATATATGTCCATGGGGGTGGCATCTCGTAGCTCTTGGATGCTGGCCTGTGGGAACTCCCAGCAGAGGAGGTTTCCTATTTCATACTCCTGCCATATTTGGAGGCATTCAGTAGCAATGGTAATCCTTGTTTCCATTTCACGGCAGTAGAGGATAAAGTGATAGGGGTCTGCAGTACCCAGGTTAACACTAGGAGTCCTTCTTGAGCAGGTCCTCATGGCTCTTCTGATGTCTTGGAACATCCTTTCTTCAACCAAGGTACCTTGGTGATTCCTTGACCTTGAGATTTGGTGGGCGGCAGGCATTTCGTTTGTGGTAAGTCTTTGAGCTATTTTGAGATTGGTGGTTCTTATTGGTTGCTACTACTGTGGTTTCTTAATCCTTCTTTTATATTCTTCAGGATGCTTGTACTGTAGTCACAATGACTCACAGTTGGTCATCATTGCTCATCTCGTATGCCATATGATCTTCTTATGCTCCGATCTGGTGGCTTGTAAGGAAAGGCTGTCTCCTGTGCTGATGTCATCATTCTGGGGTCACCATTACATTATATATAAATAGCTAAGTTTAACAATTAGATTAAATTTTCAATCTATATGCTCACTACTATTTTATTATAATAAATATTGATAAAAATTCTCAATTTAATTTAATTTAAATTAATGGAAGTATTAGTTAGTATATAGTTTTACTTTGATATTATTATTATTATATTGTTAAATTTATTTACTCTTAGAGATATTAAAAGAATTGATTTTACTTTATTATTATAAACTCTATCTCTAGTTACTTTATAGACCTTATTTCTATTTATATAGTAACACTTACTATTTTTATACTTATCTTAATCTATTTAGTCAAAGATAAAGATTTTAGCTTTTCTTTAATCTTAATACTAGTATATAGATTTATATATAAATTATAATATAGAGATTAAGATATTAATCATTTTTTTTAATATTAAAAATATATATTTCAAAAATATCTAAAAAGATAAACTTGTTGAAAACTAGTATATATGTATACTAAGGGAGTTGATGGAGACCAATACAGTAGATTAGAGAAGGCAGGAAGCAAATAAGGCTTTCTCGGGATTTGAACCCTTCGGAAATCAATATTGTAATAGGTGATATCTGTAGTAGTTGATGTCAATCAAGGGCACCTTATTTGTAATACTTAGATTTTGTGGGCATGATAATATAATATAATAAAAAAAAAGTTTCCTATCGTAACATGCGAGCACTTTTATGTTATGTATACTACTCTCACTCCATCCAGATAGGAACACTTTTCGTTGAATAGAACATGTTTGTATAATTATTTATTTATTTTATTTTATTTTATCTGGCCCCGTCTCGGATGCGTCGAACGCACGCACTCTATTACACGACATTCAAGGATAGTGTTGTCCAAAGAATCACTTCATGTCAACGGCCACGTGCTCGAAAGAGGACTAAGTTGTCAACCTCGGTGATACTATTTATATTACTGACCTTGTGCACTCTAACAAGTTTACCACCCATGACACATCACAAGACCCACTTTACCGCCTGTGCCGACGCCTCGTGCCTAGTTGTGATCACAGGGTCACGCCGATTAAGCTATATACATCATCACATTCTTTAGCCTTCTGTGTGATTGAAATTAATAGCATAATTAAGAGCGGCCAACTACATACATTTACAGCATCTGCTTTAGAAAAATGCAAACAAAACTATGCATACTTTGCATACACACATACTGAAATATATGATACAGGTATTTAAATGGTTGATACAGATACTTAAATGTTTGATATAGGTACTCAAGTCTATGGTGCAGGTACTCAATGTATAACATATGTACTAGCCAAAATAGGGTTCGATTTTCTCAATCACATACTAGATTATTCTCAATTACATACAAGATTGTTCTCAGATTATTCGACGGCTCCTCGAACATGCTACTATCAATTTATCGCCAATGATGGAGTTTATTCGCTATTTCGGAGATATTGCTATTCCCCTACAGTAGGTCACTGAACATCAGTTACTGGTTGTAAAAATTGAATGGGGCGTGAGCAAGTAAATAAACTCTTGATTGGATGGCACATGGTTAATCTGTTGGGCATGTCTGCCTTGTTGAAGATGGCATTATTTATGGCGTGTGACTCAAATACGAAAGTTTCACAAATGAGTTTCCTTTCATTTACCATCCATCTTTATCTGTCGTAAACCAAGCTTTTCTGTCGCGCCATTTTCTGAGGTTAAGTTGGAAACACAAAGGAGAAAAGGTTCCCCTCCCTCTTTTTTTACCAAAGCTATCGCTGCATTTAAATGGCAAGCCATCACATTTCTTTGGCAACTGACGCTCGAGTTTTTCATTGAACGGTGAGTAAACTGTACTATTTTTCTGGTTATTTTGTCATACTCTCGACGACCTCGGCAATATACTCAATTAAGGATTTCACATTCCAAGCCAATAATGTCTGAGATCGCGGTCTTCAAAAACTTGATTTTCACACCGCCGGGAAAGCATTCCTACTACCGACTCTACGGTTTGTGGGCCTGCGGCAAGTGCAAGAAGACTTGGTCAAGTGCCCATACCTATGTGAGTTTGGAAAAATACAAGAATCAAGTTCCTGCCGCAGAACTCAAGAAAGACTGGGATTACTTCACTCAGAAGTGCAAGAAGTGTCCGAAGGGAGACTCCGTGGGTCACATCACGGAGTATAAGCATTTGAGGGAGAAGGAGTCGGACTCGGAAGAAGAAGTGGAGCCTGATACTAAGAGACCGCATATCTCAAGCTTGTGCGAGAAATGTAAGCAAGGGTTTCGTTGCGTAGATAGATTTTAGGAATGCCAAGAGATGCATAGCGAAATAATCAGCACAAAACTTCAGTATAAGAAAACAAATAGGTGAAATTTCTTTTTGGTAAAAACCATCGTACTGAGTCCATATCGATTGTATGAAAACCTTGATGGGCAATATATGTCTATGTTGATTGCAAGAAATCGCGTTGCAATGCGAATGCGCAGTGTTTACGTCTTTCAAGGCGCTTGGTTTTAGGCGTTCAGGATATTTGGGCGATGTCTTAGGTGTCCGTGCACAATTACATGCATCAATGGCAGGGCAAGGTTAGTTATTTATGATAGGTGAAGACACGTATCTTTACTTCAAGAGGGGTTCCGATGAAAATACTTGCTATCGGAATTCATTGATTTGGAATACTCAATGCAAGCATGCAACGGTAGGTCGTAAATCACTCGTGCATACTTGCTGCCGACCATCAAACATAGAGACATATATTTGGGTCGAGCAAGACAGGCCCATCCAAATATGTAAGCAGGAAGGGAAATTACAAGCGGAAAGTGCGTGTGAGCATCGTGTAAAAGCAAAAGGGATGGATGCAGAAAAACTAACGCCTGAGTATGTGTAAATCGACTGTTGGGGGCAGGAAGTAGGGACACAGTATCTATTATTGAGACTTGTAAGGTTGCACAATCAAAAGAATATAAAACATATTTCATGGCTTTGCATCGAACCCACGTTGTCGGCAGTCATCCATGTCCGCAAGTTCTAAAAGTGCTCTAAACATCTCCATTCTCAGTATATTGCCCTTACGCTGCGTATCCTTGGTTCTGCGGGCTCGTTGGTGTGTTTCACTTGGTTGAAGGCGGCTCAACGGGTGAATCATTCGTTTTCAGTTAAAGCATTCATTTTGAACGAAATGTCGCAAATGGGAAGTTTCGTTAAGTTCAATAAAAGAAGACAGAATTTCCGTGGTGGGGGGGGGGGAGGGGAGGGGAGTAAAGGTGGGATGTAACCAAGAAACATCCCTCAGTCGGAATATATATTGCATGGCTAAGTCATCAAGCATATCTCCACGAGTAATGATTTCATTGTCGTAATATTATCTCAAGGACGAGAAGATATAGTTGTTGAAAATGGTTTTTACATACAAATACAGAGTGAGCTATGTTGTGAACGACAGATGTAATGTGAAAGAGGTGATGATCTTGCTATGTACACATATATATGCATGATTGAAAGTGAGAACCAGAAAAATACTATGGGAACCCAAAATGCTCCCAATAGATGAAATTGTTCGTTGTCTCTCTGGAGCCTATTCCCGGTCGATCTGAACCCACTCCACAATCCACCGGCCATGAGAACCTTGGCCGAGATGATCTTGTGGTCATTGCCTGACCCTGTGGATGGAGTCGATTCCATGGATTGTTTGGGGGTCTGCGGATCTTGAGCGGCGGGCTGTGAGACGTGAAATTGGGTGAGGCGTTCTTGTGAATTTTCAGGAAAGGCATGATTGTACGTTTTTTTTTTTTT
>RBNI01003409.1:0-15925 GCA_003990745.1 Jimgerdemannia flammicorona
TCCATCCTTTATTAATACCCATCTATCCCATATAAATACATTAAGCCCACCCCTCATTCTATCCCTCTAGGGGGACTCCCCCCTCCCCTCCCCACCCCCACTCGATGAAAGACCACATTACCCAACACTATCTCTACCTACTCACTACTCTGCTCACAGATCCTTTCCACTAGACTGCGATGCCACCCACCCTTGGGACCCCAACCCACCCACCACCCAGTCAGCAGATCCCCCATCAACCCCTCCCACTGAAATAACTTTTCCTGTAAACCCATCTGTTGCTCCTCCTCAAAAACAAAGAGCCAATGGCCAGCCAGTCCAACCCACACTGCCAACACCCACTCTATAGTGAGCCAACTATTGTCCACACCACCCACTAGCTGAGATTTCAAATCCTCCCAATGGCCTCTCTCACCATCCAGCCTCCTCTCCACACCTAGTCTATTCTCTACTTCTATCCAAAAGTCTCCCAAAACCTCACATTCTCCCAGCCAATGTTCCGGCATCTGCACCAATCTCCCAACTCACCCTACATTATAACACTCTTCACAATTCAAATGGCCACCTTCCACCAGATGCCCTGCATGGAAATTCAACATGACATTCCTCCTCAGCATCCTCCACCATACCACCCAGAACTTGGGAGGAAGCCATCGCTGTATCTCAGCACTCCATAACCAGACACCTGCCCAGTCCCACTCTTTGCCAATCCCTGCCACCTGCCAGCCACTTGGCCAAAGATCCTGGCCAAGACCCTTCTGACACTCCATACCATCCCCAATATCAAACTCAGTAAGTGGGGCACCCCCCAGGAGCAGTCTGTCACACCACTACATATCAGGACCCCACATCACCTCTCTCTCATTACCTCTCCAGCACAGTCCAATCCTGTGTGCTCCATCCACCACCCCCCACCAAAAGCCCTTGAACTGCAGCTGTCAACTACCATTCAGCCCCACCAAAGTGAGCAAATCATGACCCTTGAGGGGAGGATCTCATCTCCCATACTTTCTGCAACAGTTGTCCCCCTCTCTGTAGTTCAACAACTCTCTTCAACCACCAGGCTCATAGGCAGTGCAATCTCTTAGGGAGATCCACAAGGCCCAGTCATCTCCTAACCACTGGTGTCACAAGAGTATCCCAACCGATCTGGGACCTCCTTTCTGCCCAAATCCAGTCTCTAGTCATCTTCATCAGTCTCTTTACCACTCAAGCTGGGAAGTCCAGATGATAGGCCACATACCATAGCTTGGGGAACTAATAAATATTCAGAATGGACACCCTCCCTCCAAAGAGATATGGTGGCCTCCCCAACCTCGAAGGGCCTCCCCCCAAATGGTCACCCTGTTCTCCCACCACACTCGAGGCAAGACAGATCCATATACTGAGAGGAATATGCCCAGATACTGCACCACCTCACCAGTAGGGACAATTGTTCCAATGACATCCCCACCTACCAGCCCATTCCCTAGCACCATTGTCTCACACTTATGCCAGTTGAGCTTTACCCCAGAGTGCACCTGATACCATTCCACTGTCTCTCATAGTACTGCAACATCTGCTACAAAACCAAGTCCAACTACCATATCATCAGCAAAGGCCCCCACCTTCCATACTATTCCATATATAGAGAGCCCCACCACCTTCTTGCAAATTCTATCCATCAAAGATTCCAATGAAAGGTCATAGAGAATAGGAGACAGAGGGTCCCCCTGAGGAACTCCTCTCCCCAAGGAAAATGTCAGACCTCGGTGACCATTACACATTAATGCTGCCTGGCTGCCCTCCAACAGTTTCAACATAGAAGCCCGAAATCATGAGGGAACACCAATTCTATCTAGCACCTTTCCCAGCCAAACTTGCTATACACAGTCATAGGCCTTCTCCTGGTCCAAAAAAACCAATCTACCATCCAGTCCACAAGCCCATACCCCTTCAATGACACCATGCACCCATGCAGTTCCATCTCTTATAAGTTTACCTCCAACAAAGCCCCGCGCTCCTCACCCAGCCCCTGCTGGACAACTTTCTGTAGCCTCGCAACCACCACCTTCATCACCATCTTCCTGTCTATATCTAGAAGCATGATTGGTCTCCAGTTCTTCCAATCCTCCCATCTCCCCTTATCTTTGTACAATAAGGCCACCAGCCCCGAGTCCTGTTCTCCAACCCACTCACTACTCAGAAGATCATGGTCACAGAGGGTAGCCATCTCCCTTAATATGCCAGGAACCTTTGCCATCTTCTTCCAAAAGTCTCAAGGTAACCCATCCTCTCCTGGTGCTGTCCCCAGCTTACTGGCTGCAAGGACTCTCTGGATCTCCTCCTCTTGGATTGGGGAGATCAAGTCAACTAGGCCCTCGACTGGCAGCAGCTCCCACTCCTCTAGTGTATCTCCAATTGCTTCTTCCTCAGCACCCCCCTCTTCCTCACTCCATAGCCCCTGCCATCTCTCCTTCAATACCCCCAGGATCTATTGCATGCCATACACCTCCTAGCTTTAAGGAGCCTAGACAAATACTGAGTAGACCTCTCTCCCTCCTCAAGTCTCTGCCACCTTAGCCTGGTAGCCAATCCCCACATATAAGTCTCCTCCTCCTCTCTTAACACCTGCTGCAGTTCTACTACCTCCAATTTCACCTGCTCTAACCTCCAATCCTCTACTTCATCAGCAGTAAACAAATCAGCCCACTCCATCTGCAATCTCCTCAATCTATTTGAAGCATACCACACATGCTTCCTCTTCTGTCTCTCAGCCTCTCTACCAGCTCCTCCCCAATAGACCCTCACAGCCTCCTTCAACCTCATCCAGTGGACACTCACAGCCAAACTCTCACATCTCCAAAGAGGAACCTTCACCTGGATGTCCTCCACCTATGAATCTCATAACCCCTTCTCAGCCAGCAGGGAGGAGTTAAGGCACCAATATCTGAGTCCATCTCCACTCCCCCCAAACTGCCACTGCCCAGACAGTCCCCAGTGATCAGACCACAGACACCACTCCACCTCCAAAGACTTCCAAACATCAGTACCCCAATATTCGGCAGTCAGAATCCAGTCAATCCTCATACCTAAGCCATTCACCCAATGTGTGTAGACCCTGGTGTTGCCCCACCATGTTCTGCCCATATCTCCCAATGAGCTAAGATTCTCCATCTCCTCCCATGCATCCAGACCACTACATCTCCTCCCTACATTCCTCCCTCCATCAGTTCTGTCTAATCGCAGATCCCAAACCATATTGAAATCACTAGTGAGAATATCTATGCCTTCCTCTAAGAGAATACCCTCCTCTAGCAGCTCCTTAATCCATGCAACCCTTTCACTCCTAACTGCAGGGCAGTAGCAGGAGCCAACCCTCACCAACTTCTACCCTGGTCAATACCATTCTCTCCAGACCAAGCAATCCCCTCAGCTCCTGATTCCCCCCAAATCTCCTCTACCCTTCTTCACCAGAATTGCCACCTTACCAAACCAAGCAGTAGCCCCACCCCATTCTCTAGTCCACTCTACCTGATCATCCTCATCCTCACACTATACATTCTGTAGTAAGAAGAGATCAGCCTCCAGCCCCTTGAGCCAAGTAAAAATGTTCTTATGTCGTCCAGATCCCTGTAACCCATTCACATTCAGTGAGAAAATGTTAGTTGTACTGTTCATAAGAAATAATGTTATTTATCAAACTCATTCTCTACAAATCTGCATTCAACTCCTCCTATGCCAAGTCCAAGTCATGTTCTGCAGCCAGGCCCTTTGCTTCAGCTTCCTGTGCCTCCAATCCTCCCAGAAGTTCGACCAGTGCCCCATCCTCTTTCTCCTCAAAGTCCTCATAGTACTCCAGACAGACCTTCTGCCAGAGCTGCAAACCATGATGCTCTGCCCAACAGTAGACAGCCTGCTCACCAGCAACAACCACCAACTCCACCTTTCTCACCTCATCCACCTCATATCCCTCCTCCTCCAGAAAGACCACAATAATCTCCCCCTTCAATGCCTCCACTACTCCATTGCCATGCAGAATCCTAGCCCAATGTTCCTCAGGCATCACCTGCAAATCCACTTCACCCCACGACTCAGCTGCAAGATTATCCATCACCTTGCTCATCCAAAGCAGGTTCCCCATCTCCTTCCCTCCAGGTGTCCCTGGCTGTCCTGCATCTAGCATCGTGGTATCTGCTCCTACACTGGCAGCCTCATTCCATTTCTCCTCTGAGATGTCCACCAGCTTGTCCTCACCCACTGCCACAACCTGACCCCCTTTTGCCACATCAGAGACCCCAAAGTGTACTTGCTGGGCACCCTGCATCAGCACATCCTCCACTGCCCCTCTCTTCACAGCTGGGTCCCTCCTGATCAGAGGGGGGGGGGTGGCATCATCTGACTCCTCCTCTCAGACCTTGAATGTACCATCTGCATAGTAGTCCTTGCTCGGTACCTTCCCAGTCTCTTCCTTATTCATCTCCACCTCCTCTTCTCCTTTACTAGCCCAGATGCTGGCTGTGATGCCTCCCGACCCTGCAGCCCCATCCACTTTCTTCCTTGCTCTACCTGTCATACTTGCCAGCAGCTCTCTCTGTCTCATGCACCCCTGGGCCCACTCCCACTGTCTCTTGTCAGTGTGGATATGCTTCCCCTCTATAATATCCAGGTGTGTCAACTACTCATAGAGCTTCCAGGCCTTCACCTGCTATTCCACCACACCACTCAGTTCCTCCAACACTTCCAACAAGTCCTCCTCCTCCTCCTCACTCCCCTTCACCCTCAATACCTTACAGACAAAAGCCCCCCACATCAATACTGAGGGCCAGTCACTCGCCTTCCCTGTGGCCTCCCTCACTGCCAGCCGAATCCTGACATCAATATCACCTATCCTAATCATTGTCCTCTCCTATACCTGGAAGCCAATATCCACCATGTCATCAAACTCTGCCATCACCTCCTCCTCTACCTTCCTCCTTGTCTCCTCCTTCATCACTGTGGGCCCCTTCACCAGCAGCTGCACCACTCTGGGGTTCCACCTCAAACAGCATACCATAGAGACCACCACTTCCCCAACTACCACTCCAGTCTTCAGTGCCTCATCCAGTAGGCCCACCTCCTCAAAGCCCACCTCAACTCCCTCCAGCCCCTTCAGAAATTTCACCAAGGTTGCCCCAGCCATCTGCTGCAAGACAAGCCCCAGGACCATCCTCACAGTCACTGCCAAGCCCCTGAAATACAAAGTAGCCACAAACTCCAAAATCGACTTCTTGAGTAATGGTGCCACCACCAGCCCCATCACACCATCAGCCGGTCCCTCTTCTACTTTGGGCCCATCTGCCCAGCCCCATCATCAGCCATCACATCTGGATTTTTCTCCAGATTTCCAGTTATGCCACCATCAGCAGTTCTGCTACTACTCTCAGCAGCCACCCCACCAGCCCTACCACCCACCAGCTGAGGACCAGCTCCTCCAGCTCCTCTAGCCCCCCCAACCTTCTGCTTCCCCTTTCCACCTGCCTGCCTACCCTGAGTCTCCACTGGCCAACCACCATCCCTCAGTGTATCCACAAAGCTCCTCCCTATCTGCCCTCCAACCCCACCACCAGCACCACTTCCACTGCCTACACTGGCCTGCCCACTCAAACCACCAAAAGACCCCATTCCCAGCCCATACCCTCTTCCAACATACTGCTAGTTAAAGGCCCCAGGTCCACCTGACCTAGTATGTATGTTGGCTTGCTTGCTAGTTGACGTTGCTTTAGTATCTTTCTCCAATAAATGACTTGAAAGTATGTTGTAAAAGTGTGTGTAACATGAATTGTAGTGGAGTATTCTTCTCACTCACCACAAGAAGTCAGCCTCACAGGCCTTCATAAGGGGGTAGCTATAAATGGCCCTCTAAACTGCAGGCTGATCAAATGAAGACTGTAGCCTAAGGGCTCCCATGTTGAGAGAGAAGACATCCTTAGAGTTATTGAGGCAGAGTGAAGCATTCAGCTGCCCAATGATAGTAGTAAAATGAGAGACCACATCATTGAAAACTAAGAATGTAAAAGAGTGAGATTGGAGAGAAGTAGGAGGAGTGGAGTAGTATGCTTACTTAAAATCACAAATAGTATCAGAGACCAATAATATACAGCAAAGTAAGTCCTGCCACAGGAGCAGTTCCACCCTGATCTTTCTAGTATCAATTATACAAGCCCTGAACATCCTCACAGATAGACTGCAGACCAGAGGTCAAAAGAGAATCAATGGAATTCACAAACTCTTAGTAATCTTCAATAAAGTGAAAGGCAAAGATATGGTCCTAGATGGAATAAATGGACCTGATAATGATATCTCAAATAATATCTAAAAATTATCAAAGTTAAGCTTAAATGACCAGATCAGTCAGATATTTTACAGAGAAATGACAGACACCAGTCAAAGCAGCAACTGGCAAGGGAGAGAAGAGGAAAGAGATAGTGAGGAGGAAGAGATGGTCAGCAGAGACAGAGAGAGCAGATTAGGAGAGAAATTATAAAGAGATATGGTGGTAAATATATGATCAATATATTTAGATCTAGTCACTAGAGTAAGATAGTTCAATGACCATGTCATCTAAGAGGTATTGATGACATTTATCTAATTCTAAGGACCAGAGGTGATATCATTAAAGTAGATACTAAAGTGTATATTGATGTTACTAATCAAAAGGACCTTTTCTGATAAGAGCCAGATATAAGATCACAGAAGCCACCAATAGATAGAGAGGGGGGATTGTAAATCCCAAATAATGCCAGACTCTGAAATATGAGCCAAATATGGAAAAGGTCAGTAGAGGACTCAGAAATGAGAGATGCAAAATATTTTAACACAAGGACCATGAGACCACTATTCTGGAGACCTATAATCCTATGTAATAATAGCAGAGAAGATATATAAATAAGCAGAAAGAGATGCAGCAGAATGTGCCATATTTTACAAATGAAAAGAATGTTGAGAGCAGGACCAATTAACCAGCTGAGTATATCAAACTTATTCTGAGTTAGTTTGTATACATTAAGGAACCCAACTCTCATTATAGGTCAGATGTGCTAATACTAATAGCTGAGAAGGTACCCAAAGTAGAAGCTTTTGCTTTAAGATCTATTGCTATCTCACCCATTATAGCAATCATATTACCTACCTTTGAAGCAGAGCTGGCTTATAAGAAAGTAAGAGAAGAGAGAATAAGACTAAGTTCTATTGTCCATATCTTATAGAAGTTCTATACCTTAGGCCTCTTCACAGTAGCAATATCAGCCAACTACTGGACTTTAGCATAGAAGGACTAGAGGATCTGTATCTTTACAGCCTCTGTAGCATTCTTATTTTAAGAGAGTATAGGGTCTTGGTCTAAGAGTACTGAGAACCTGAGTATTTTAATCTTCTTTTGAAATACTGTAATATAATTAAAGTATAAAAGAAATTTAATAGTCAATGCTGAGATATACAATATGTTGGGAACCTTTGACAATATCAAATAGATATTAGATAGATTCTTTCAGATCTACTTATTTAGGTAGGTAAAGCCAAAATTATAAATATATATATATTGTAATATGCCTGGCTCAATAGAGGCAAATTACAAGGTTGGGGGTTAGTGTAGTTTGGCTTGAGCCACCAGTTACTTTGTTAAAAAAGCAACAAAATGTTCTAAGATTTCTGAGGTCCTTGGCATTTAGTGGTATAATAGTCAAAGCTGGATATCTGCAAGCAATTTCCTTATTGGGATGGTTCTCTAGATATAGCAGTGATTTGTGTATGAATGGATTTCCTTCTTGAGTCAACTGGGAATTAGTAGAAATTTGTGTATAGCATGATCTTCAAAAGTATATAATTTCTGGGTAATGATTTCTTATGTAGCATGATGATCTCTATATATAATGGTCTGGCAATTTAGTGGTTCTCCTTCTTGGGTAGTGGGTGATCTCTATGTAGTACAATGATCTTCTTACTAGGAATAATGCTAGTGGCAGGTAACTTAATAACTTGGGCTCACTGGGAAAAATAAATAACTTGGATATTATATAACTCGGATAACTTGGATGTTGCATAACTCAGATAACTCGGATGTCGCAGATTCTTCCTAAATCAGTGGTTTTCTTCTGGGAATACTACTCAGGTGGCATGGATTCTTCTTGAATCAGTGGCTTTAACTGGGAAATAACTCAGATGACTCAGATAACTTGGATGTCATGGATTACTCAGATAACTTGGATGTTGTGAATTCTTCCTGAATCAGCAGACTTCTTGAAAATGGTGTCTTCTTGGAAAAGAGTCTCTTGGCAAAGTTGTGTCAAAGACTGACTTCATTTGTATGACAGATCACTACAAAGTTGCATCAGAAACTGGCTTGAGCAAGGCAGCTTTCTCTTAGGCTTTCTGGGAATGTGGATAACTTAGAAATAGTGGCAAAGTTCTTCCTTGAACTTGGGCAGCAAACTTGGATTCTTCAGGCTTAGTCTAGCAAGCATACTGTGACAAACTAAGATGCACCATCTGAATTATACCTTAGCCAGATAATACAAACAATTAGCCAGGTAACATGAACACACAGTATAGTAACCAGCAACCATTGCTGTAGAAACTGTATAAATAGCCAGACTACCAGATAAAGTATATCTGTGCAGGACCTGCACACCTGTGCTGGACCTGCACACTTATACTGGACCTGCACAACTTGCCATAAGTAGTAAATCTATAGTTAGCCACATAGTAACCAGATAGCAACCAACTTGTATAAATTACCCCAGAGACAAGAGTGAATAAACCTCAGTCCAAAATTGAAGCAAAAGACAAGTCTGCCTACCACACTTTAAGAGGAACTCTACAGCTACTACTAGGAGATTGTGAGCTTATTTCTCCACTCTAGTCTACTTTCCAATACAAAGCTGATTTTGCTGCCAAGTTCGAGTGAAGAACTTTGCCACTTTTTGGAACTATTGGTATACTTGTCAGATAAGCCTGAAGATTTACTACCTAAGTTCAAGGAAGAACTTTGCCACTATTCCTCAGTTGAAGCTGTCGATTCAGAAGAGTCCATGCCATCTGAGTTGTCTATATCTACCTGAGTTATTTATTGTTCCCAGTGAGCCTGAGTTTTAGGAGAATCCATGCCAAATCGAGTTGTCTACCAAATCTGTATAAGGAATCCACTCGCACTACACAAGATCATCATGCAGGAATCGTATAATGAGAACTGCTAAATTGCCAGACCATCATGCACAAGGAGATCATCATGCTATACAAAGATCATTACACCAGAAATCGCATACTTTTGGAAATTGCCTCACTATACAAATTCTACTATTCTCAGTTGACCCAAAAAGGAAACCTGTTCATACACACAAATTGCCACTATACCCAGAGAACCATTTCAATTAGGAAATTGACTCACAAATCACTCGCAGATATCCAGCTTTGACTATTATACCACTAAACACCAAGGACCTCAGGAGTCTTAAAACATTTTGTTGCTTTTTGACAAAGTAACTGGGGGCTCAAGCCAAACTACATCAACCCCCAATCTTGTAATTTGCCTCTATTGAGCTGGCATGTTACATTTGGGGGCTCAACTGGGAAGATTTCAAAATTGATGTGACTTTTCAGCTCACAAGAACCTATAGTCAAACTGGATACATTTGATACAACACCAACCTCTGCTACTACAGGAGAACCAGTTATTACTAGTATATATCTGGACAGGAAGAGAAGTAATCACATCAAGACTTGCCAACTACTCAGTATCAGAAGGATCCCAACCAGAACCAGAAGATAGTATAGCCCAAAATCCCCAACCAGATCAACTAGATAATACAGGCAGCTCTGCTAGAGATTTCAGAGAACTTGCATAAGAACTAGAGGATCTTATCACACAAACCCAAGACCTTACAACCAGACACCCCATACCAGTCCCATCAATCTCACCAATAGAACCTTTACTATAACCCCTTGAGCCAGAATTGGAAGTAGCTCCTACAAGAATACCTAGACTCACTCCACTTCACCCAAAGACCAGAATACCATCTTCAAGATACCTAAGCACCCCCATTTCCAGTGACAGCTCAGAAAGTAAATCAGAATCAGAATCCGAACCAGAATTAGAATCAGAAGAAAGTGACGATGAAATGGCCACCTCATTGCCAACCTTTGCAGGATACCCAGAAGAAGACCCCAGAGAGTTCCTTGATGGAATTGAAGGAATTGCAGCCCTGAGAAATCTCTCAGATGAAAGAAAATCGCCATCTACAAGGCTCAGCTCAGAGAACCAGCCAGAGGAATTTTCCACCAAACAGCAAATGACCCAAATTCTGAACTAGCAAGACAGATATAAGCAGCAATGTCCTATGAGCTAGAATATGTAGCCATGGTCCACTGGCTTATTAAAAAGTATGTGAGAAATGAAACCTGCAACAAGGCCCAAGAATCCATCATGGGGATGAAGATGAATCTTGGAGAATCACCCAGAGCCTTCTTCATAAGAATCCAGAAGAGAATGCATGCTCCTGGGTTCAATGCCACCAACCAGGACATTATAGGTCCAATGACCTTCATGAATGGAATCCCTCCAAACATTGCCCAGTATGTCCACACCCTAGGCATCAGAAGGTCCAAAGAGCAAGTAGATATAGCCCAAGGATTCTTCAATGTCAGACAAGGAACTATCTGGAGTAATCATGACACATCTTTCACCAGTACCATTCAGGTGACACAAGACTCAGACAACACTTTTCAACAATGTCTTCAAGTATTAGTACTATCAAGATGGCAAGCAACACACATTCTGGTGAGCGTACTGAGCAGGGGGGCCTCAGTACCTTTGACTGGCAACATGTGGGGGGGGGTCGAGGTGCTGGTCTTGGCATGCCGAGTACTTCGATAAGGGGACGTGGGGCCGGAGGTGGTGGCAGAGGAGGTGCAAGGTCACATGGGGGAGAGAGGATGACCTTTGCAGATAAGGTCAGGATGGGGAAGTAGGCGACTGGACTGGATGGCTGGCTGGAGCTGGGGAAGGCAGCTGCTTACTTGAGTGGCAAGGAGGCCTCTCCACTGGGGGGTCAGTGTAGTGGGGCTAGAGGTGTAGTGGCTGAGGCAGTGACTGTTGATGGCGGTGTGATGGGCAATCTGGAAAAAAATCCAGATATGACAGCTGATGGGGGACCTGGACAGGGGAGCGGCGCGAGACCCAGGGACCTGGCTGATGGTGTGATGGGCCTGTTGGCGGCCCTATTACTCAAAAAATCTCGATTGGAATTCACCGTCACACTGTGCTTCCGTGGCTTGGTGGTGATGGTAAAGATTGTGCTGGGGCTGCTGGCTAGTGAGGTAAAAGGAGCAGCCTCGGTTAAGTTTTTGAAGAAGCTAGAGGCAGTCGAGGTGGGGTTTGAGGAGGAGGGTTTACTACTGGAGGCAGTGGAGAAGGGTGTGGTGATTGGAGGGATTTCGGTGATGATGGCGAGGTGTATGCATTGGGATCCCCGAGTGGTTCATCTGGTGATTGCAGACTTGCCAACAGTGAAGAAGGAGGAGGCAAGGAGGCTGGTCATGGATGTGGTGAAGGAGTACGGTGAGGTGGTTGACATTGGGTTCAGGGTATGGGAGGGGACTGAGCTCAGTACAGGTGATGTGGACGTCCGGCTGAGGCTGTTTGGGATGGAGAATACTGGGAAGGCTAGGGACTGGCTGGTGGCAATGAAGTGGGGCCCAGTGGAGTGCAAGGTTTGAGGGTAAAGGGGTCAGAGGAAGAGGAGGAGGACCTGCTAGAGGCTCTCGAGGACTTGGCAGGGGCTGTGGAGAGGAGGCAAAGGGCTTGGAGGACTTACAAGGCTAGGACAGTAGTGGAGGTGATCAAGGGCAAGAAGGTATGAATGGACAAGGTGCTCTGGGAGAAGGCGAAGGGGAGATAGCTGCAGAAGGATTTACTGGCCAGTTTGGATGGGGGACCAAGGGCCGGGGCTACAGAGGAGGGTACCAGAGTGAGCGCTAGCATCTGGGCGGAGGCTGGACAGCAAGGGGGAAAGATGAAGGAGAGTGGGGGACAGGAGCTGGAGGAGGCGGCAGTGGACACGGCGATGGTGGATGATAATCCGATCCAGTATGGTGTTCCTGAGGTGAGTGAAGGAGAGTTGGAGGATGTGTCAGAGGATGGTTGGGATAAGTCTGTGTGAACTGAGGAGAGGAAGGAAGGAGAGGCAGATTTGATACAGGTAGCTGAGGTAGTTGGGGGAGAGAAGTGGCTGTTGAGGGCACTGCAGAATGTGGCGGCCGAGGAACTGGGAGAGATCGACTTCTAGGTGATTAGTGAGGAATTCTGGGGACAAGTATTTCAAGGAGAGGAGGTCGTGAGGAAGCTGAGAGATGAGATGATGGCAGCACTTTTGGAGGCAGAGGAGTATGAGGTCACCGAGGCGAGGGAGGCAAAGCTCTTGGGTATTACTAACAAGAGGGCAGCTTATCTGTGGGGGCTGCAGAAGGGACTGGAAAAGTGGCAGGTGGTGTGCAAGGAGCACTGGGCATCAATGGAGATAGTGGATGGTGAGGACTGTGCGGAATTGTTGGCAGCTCTGGAAGAACAGCAGAATGTGGAGGATGAGATTGCAGCGGAACAGAACCTGGATCTGGCTGGAGAGGAAGTAAGCATGGAACTGTAGATGTGGGAAAGCAACAATATCAAATATTTCGCTATGAATAGTACAACCAATATTTTTTCTATGAACGTCAATGGGCTTAGAGGGACTGGGAGGTGATGTATGATTTTTGGATGGTTGAAGAAACTGGAGGCAGATCTCTTCTTACTTCAAGATGTACGGTGTGAGGGGGAGGAAGATGTACTGGAATGGATAAGAGAGTGGGATGGGGAGGCAGTTTAGCAGGGTAAAGTGGGAATCCTGGTTAGGAAGGGGAAAGGGGACATTGCGAACACTGGACATTGGAGTAGTAGATTAGTGTAGGAGACATGGTGGAGGCCTGGATGGAACTCAATTGTGGTGGGATCTTGTTACTGCCTGGCTGAAAGGGAGACCCGAGTGGCGTGGATTGGAGATCTGTGGGACTCTGGGCTCTTGGTGGAGGCTGGGGTGGATTGTCTGGGAGGTGATTTTAATATGGTATGGGAGAGTAGACTGGACAGAACTGATGGGGGATGAGGTATGGCAGGAAGGAGTGGGGGATTGGAGGAATGGGAAGAGGTGGAGAGACTCAGCTTACTGATGGATGCCATGCGACTTCAGGATGGGGATCAACATCTGTATACTCACTGGGTGGGAGGACTTGGTACTAGGATTGATTGGATTCTGACTGCTGAGTGTTGGGGCAATACAGTTTGGGAGATGATGGAGGTCGAGTGGTGCCCTTGGTCAGATCACTGGGGTATTCAGGGAGGTGGGAGGTTTGGAGGGAGTGGAGAGGGGCCAGGACATTGGCATCTGAACTCTTCATTGCTGGATGAGATGGACCTGTGGAATGCATGGGTGGTAGAGGTACGAACTAAGGTTAATAATTGGAGGTATGCTGGGATGAGGATGGGAGATAGGTGGCATCAATTGAAATCCGAAGCTCAGAGGTACTAGAGGGAAGTGGGGAAGGAGAGAGATGCTCAGTGGAGGAGACGGGTCCGATGGGCATCTAGGAGACTAGAAAGATTACTCCTGAATTGGGCTGGGTTACTGGAGGAGGAGGAGTTATTGGACTGGAAGGCTAAGTGGGTTAAGCTGGAAGTGGTGGAACTGCAGGATCTGTTGAGGGAAGAGGAAGCATTGCAGGCTCAGACTATGGCGGCAAGGTTACAGTGGCAGGGATTGGAAGAAGGAGAAAGGCCCACAAGGTTTTTGTCCCATTTTCTTCATGCTAGGGGAGCAAGACACCAGTGGGAAGGAGTCCTTAATGATGAGGGAGAGATGGTATTAGGTGTGCAGAGGATCCTGGGCCAACTGAGTGCCCATTGGAGTAACCTCTGGAGTGAAGAGGAGAGAGGGGAGGTGGTGCAGGACATTGAGTGGCATCTAGAAGGGTGGCACCCGAATCCTGCAGCAGGGTTGGGGGATCTTGGCCAACCAGTTTTGGGAGAGGAGATCCTTCGAGTTCTGGCATCAACAACCCTGGGAACGGCACCTGGGGAGGATGGTTTGCCTTGGGCTTTTGGAAATGTATGGCATCTATAGAAGAGGTTCTGGAGGAGATATTGCTGATGTGTGATGCAGTCATCAGTAATGGGGAGTGGATTGGAGGGCAGCAGTTGGGGCTGGTATCCCTGTTGTATAAGGACAAAGGGTATAAGGAGGACTGGAAGAATTGGAGGCCAATTATGCTGCTGGATATGGACTGCAAGTTGGTCACCAAAATCCTGGTGGCAAGACTACAGAGGGTTGCCCAACAGGTGCTAGGGAAGGAGCAGAGAGGCTTTGTTGGGGGCCAACTTATCCAAGATGGCATGGCATAGGTTCATGGTATCATTGAAGGCGCTAGGGCTGCAGGTGTAGATGGCCGCTTGGTTTTCCTGGACCAGGAGAAGGCCTATGATAGGGTTTGGAGAGTATGGTTAGAGAAGGTACTGGAGCATATTGGGGTACCAGTGGGCATGTGTCAGTCCCTTATTAGACTACTGGAAGGGAGTAGGGCTGCAATTCTGGTGAATGGACACAGGGGGGCTTCCTTCCCCTTGGGGAGGGGGGTGCCTCAGGGGGATCTGCTGTCACCTATCCTCTACACCTTTGCCCTGGAGCTGTTGTTGGATTGGATATGGTGCAGAGTTAGTGGACTGAATATCTTGGGCATCAATTGGAAGGTGGGGGCATTTGTGGATGATATGGTGGTTGGATTGGGCTCAGTGGCAGATGTGGTCATGCTCAAGGAGACAGTTGAGTGGTATGAGAGATGCGCTGGAGCGAAACTCAACTGGCACAAGTGTGAGACAATGGTTCTTGGGGAAGGAGTCATAGGGGGGGATATCATTGGAACAATTGTCCTGGCTGAAGGAGTGGTACAGTACTTGGGTATCTATTTCTCAGTGTATGGCTCTTTACTTCCCAAGGAGTGGTGGGAGGGCAAGCTGGTAGAATGGGGGAAAGTACTGACAAGTTGGGGTGGTAGGCAGGTGTCACTGGCAGAAAGAGTAACTATTCTGAATGTGTATTGGATGCCGAAGCTTTGGTATCTGGGCTACCATTTGGACTTCCCTAAGTGGGTGGTTAAAAAGCTTCTTAAGATGGCCTACTCTTGGCTCTGGGCCAGATGCCGGAGTCAGATTGGCTGGGAGGTACTAGCACTTCCTGTGGATCGTGGAGGACTTGGCCTGGTGGACTTTTCCAAGAGGCTACTCTGCTTGAGGGCATGGTGGATGAAGAGGGCCAGTGAGTTGAGAGGAGGAGAATGGGTGCCCCTTATGCAGCATTTGTGGGAGGCGAGGGTGTCGCCATGGGGTGGCTCAGGTGATCTACTGTCCTTAGTGGCCTTGGAGGGTAGCCAGAGGATGCGATAAAAAGGATTCTGGTGGGGAGTGGTAGATGGGGCCCACTGCATTGGGATCTATTGGTGAGGTACTGAAGGGGATGAGGACTGGGGCCCGGCAATGTGGAGGTGGGATAGGCTCTTGTTGGGAGGGAATCTGGCTGAGGACTTCCACTTAGAGGAGGGTATGGAGTGCCTTAGGGGTCTGGGGCAGGACCTTTGGCCAGAGATCTGGCAAGGGGCTGGAATTGGGGAGAGATGGGACTGGGCAGGCATCTGGTCTTGGATCAAGGTTGTGTCAAGGTGGCTACTGCCAAAACTCTGAGTAGCATGGTGGAGGCTGTTGTGTAGAAATGTGATGCTCAATTTTAGGACTGGTCATCTGGTGGATGGCGGGGTCTTTGATTGTGAGGAGTGTCATAATGTAGGGCAGGAGGGTGGGGTGGTGCAGACTCCTGAGCATTGGCTGGGGGAG
>RBNI01003410.1:0-15924 GCA_003990745.1 Jimgerdemannia flammicorona
TTTTTATAGTCTCTTGGACTCCTTTATTACGAGCTATCTAATATAATTACAAAGAGCACTAACCACTACTAATATCATAAATTTACAGAGATGGAACCCTTCAGCCAACTCTTTCCTTCCATCTTACCCCACTATCATCTAACACCAGGTACCCTCGACTCTGCCGGACAATTTCTTGCACCTTCTTTATGGCCCCTGGCTGAAGCCATCTCCCCTGATGCCACCACCCCTGAACCACCTTCTGGACAAGCCACCTCCACCACTCCACCATCTCCCCAATCCCCATCCATGGGTTCTGTTCAAAGATCCACCACCAATGTACCACCATTAGGACCCAGACCCCCAAAACTCGGCCTAAGCCCCCCCATATGTCACCAATTTCCCCAACCAGCCGGTGCTTGACCACCAGGCTGGCCGGATCCTCTGCCCTATGCCTCTCCGGGCCCCAGTACCCTTCCAAACTCTGCCAAAACCCTTCCACACCTGGGCAGGCCCTCAGAATATGTTCTGGTGTCTGAATGACCCCTCCATCCACCTCATTACACCACTCATAGTTCCAACAGCCATCAACCTCCATCCAGCCAGTCTGATAGCTCAGCATCACATTCCGCCTTAAGAATCATCACCAAACCACCCAGTACTTGGGGGGCACCATCTTGCGTACTGAATCTCCCCAATTCCAAATTTGAGCCCACTCCCAGTCCTCACCAATACCAGCCTTCTGCCAACCAGGTGGCCATCTCTCCAGAGGGCCAGACCTTATCCACTCCGTCGCCTCGCTCAAAGAATACTCCTTCAGACTGTGGCCACCAATGTGCAGCTCTTCCAGTTGCCACCATCTTTGCTCAGGGTTCTCACCCACCTCTATCTCTGGGCCTGCTAACCCCATGGCCAGCCAGGCCTCTACAATACCCCACCAAAACCCCTTAAACCGCAGCCTACCTACACCTCCAACCCGAATCAAGCCCCACATATCCTTCCAGACCTCACCATAGGGGCAGAACCAGACCTCCCAATTGTCCATAGCCAGCCTGCCCCAACCCTCCTCACTAAGTTCAAACATCCGGTGCCCCCACTAACCCCGAAGTACCTTCAGTCGGCATCTGAAATCCACCAGCCCCAGGTCTCCATCGATAGTCCTCATCATCAAAGTTTCCCATCCAATCTGCGGATGCCTTCCATGTCATATCCACCCTTCTACCATCTTCTTCAGCCGCTGCACCACCCACCCCGGGAAATCCAGATGATAACCCAGATACAACAGTTTGGGCAGCCAATACACATTCAAGACCACTATCCTGCCAACCAAAGAGAAGCTCCTCCCTGACCAACTCATCAATGAGCCTTCCAACTTCTAAATCAGTCCACACCACCACTCCCTTGGCAAGACTGTCCCATATACTGAGAACCAAATGCCCAGATAATGAATGGCACTCCCTGTAGCCACCAATTGTCCAAATTGTCCATGTCCCCCCAGGCTGGCACCAAGTTCCATTGTCTCACACTTGCCCCAATTCAGCTTTGCCCCTGCCAGCCTCTTGTACTGTCCTACCCCTTCTTGCAGTACTGCTACATCTTCCCGGCTACCCAACCCTACCACCATATCATCTGCAAAGGCGCCCAACTGCCAGACCACATCTCCCATCTGCAGTCCAGAGAGTCGCCCCTTCAGCCACACCAGCAAAGGCTCTAGAGAAAGTATATAGAGAAGGGGGGAGAGAGGATCTCTCTGCGGTACCCCTCTCCCCAAGGCAAACTCTGGTCCACACCATCCATTCATCATTACTGCTGCTCGGCATCCCCGTACCAAGCCCATCAGTCACCCTGCCTCTACTATACCAAACCCTGCCCTCCTAAGAACGGCCTCCAGGTAACTCCACCGCACCCTGTCATAGGCCTTCTCTTGATCCAGAAAGACCATCTGTCCATCTACCCACCAGCTCCTACAGCCCTCTAAAACATTCTGTACCCAAGCAGTACTATCTCTGATCTGCCTCCCCTTGACAAATCCTTGCTGCTCTTCCCTAACTAGCGCACCAATAAACTGCTGCATCCTCCCTGCTAGAATCTTTGACACCAACTTTCTATCCACATTTAGCAGCATGATAGGTCTCCAATTACACTACACTTGTCGATCTCCTTTCTCCTTATAAAGCAGAGAAACCAGCCCCAAGGACCCATTGTCAATCCAGCTAACCTCCTTCAGAATAGTATTGGCCATCTCCACCAACCAGTCACCAAACTCGGCCTTGAACTCCTTCCAGAATTCCCAAGGCAACCCATCCTCCCCAGGAGATGAACCAGTCTGTGTCTTCCTCAGTACTTCTAATACCTCATCTAGAGACACCTCCCCCATGACTGTCTCTCCTATCTCGGAAATCGCTGTCACTGGCCAATTAGTCACCATATTGTCACCAACCTCCCCAAGTCCAGCCTCTTCAGCTTGTTCCCCTCCATCCTGCCAAAGAGTTTGCTATTGACTGGACACCTCCCCTAACATCTCAGCAATCCCAGAGACTTCCGTGCCATCTTCACGCAGTACTGATGCCCAGCTATGTCGTACTCTCCTGGCCTTCAGAACACCAGATAGATATCTTGTTGGCCTCTCTCCTTCTTCCAACCACCTAGCGCACAGCCTGGCCAGCAGACCATCCACCACCCTGGTCTCTGATACTCTTAAATCTGCCTGCAGCTCTGCCACCTCCAATGCCAACTGGTGGCACACTACTCCAGACAAGTTCCCCTTCTCCAAAAGCTTCAATTGCCATCTCAGCCCCTTCTCTACTCTTCTTTCCTTGTCCTTCTGTTCCTTCCCTGCCACTTCTCCCACATCACGCCAGTAGGCACCAGCCAAGTGTTTGAATTTACCCCACCACTCAGATATTACCTGCCCTTCATTCCACCATCGCAAAACTTCCTGTCTCATAACTGTCACAAAATTGTCCCTCTCCTCCTTTCTTCTGAGTAAGGCTACATTGAGGTGCCAGTGCCCTCCACTACTGCTTGCTGCCTGGAATCGTCCACAAACCTCCACTCCCCAGTGATCAGACCAAGGGCACCAGCACACCTCAGCAGTGTCCAGTACATTGCCCCAGCACTCTGCCACCAGTACCCAATCTATCCGTGTCCCAACCAACGTCGTTCCAACTGAATGCCACTGAGTGAAAGGTTCCAACTTATCCCCCTGTTGTTGTTGCACGCCATCCACCAGCCCCATATCATGCTCCACCTGAAGCCATTGAGAAAGTCCAGAGGATACTGCAACTCCTGCTCCACCATCAGACCTATCTAGCTTACGATCACACACCATATTGAAGTCCCCCCCCAGAATGTCTAAAGTAAATACCTCCTGACCCTCCCATGCCTGCCATCTCTCAACCTATTGCTTTCACTCTCTGCCAACTGCAGGGAGGTAAACCGAGCTGACTGTCAACCCATCACCTGCCCCACCCTTTAGTCTTCCCCAGATCAATCTGTCACCATAGATCTCTACCTCCACCAGCTCCCCTTTGCCTACACCAACTAAGATGCCCACCTGCTTATTCCAACCTGCTCCACCATACCATTCTTTACTCCACATCTCATAGTCTGACTCGTCATAAGCCCGAACATCCTAAAGAAACACCACATCATACCTCCTGACTTTAAGCTATCTGAAAAGCCGCCATCTTTTAACACCATCCCGCAGTCCATTGATATTGATCGATAGTATTTGTATGTTGTTCATCATCATTAAAGGAATTGTTTAAAGCTCATCTGAAACCACTACCACCTTCTCAGCCCTTCCTCTAATGATTTCTCGCTGGTCCTCACAAATTGCCCTCCAGATTCGATCACCATTCGCACTGCCGCAGAATAGGTTCACTCTCTCTGTTGCCACCCTCCTGATGTCGGCCATCCTGCTTTCATCAACATCATATCCCTCATCATCCAGAAGGGCAGCCACCATCGCCGTCACCAGCTTAGGCCCCTGCATCGTTACATTGAGGAATCCCTCCCAAGCCTCCTGAGACCCCTGAAACACGTCCACTTCCTTAATGTCTTCCTCTGCCAGCTCCTCGAGTACCGCCTGATACCAGCTCTCTGCTGTCATCACCAGGGGCCCAGGAGTCGATGGCCTGGGGGTCCTGCTCAGCTCTTGCAGTTGCTCCCTGTCTGCTGATACATCAGAAGCCACATTAACCAGCTCATCCTCCTCTGCAACTTTCTCCAAGTGAATAACCTCGCCAGCTTCAGGGCACTCCCAATAAACATTCGCCACCCCAGCCATATGGGTATCCTCCACCTGAGTCTCCGGCACCACTTCATCATTCACCCCAAAGCCTCCTCCACCAACCTCCTCCTTATCTGCCCATTTTCCTCTCACTGGCGCATGTGCCGAGTCCTCTACACCACCCAGCTGGGAAAAAGACACCTCCACTGCCTCCACTCCTTCCATCTGATTCTTGGCTGCTTCCACCCTTGCCTCCTCTTCCACTGCTGCTCCTTGAATGGCTGTCTGCAGACGCTCCCAGTTTCCCTTCCGCCACCTCTTCCGCTTGCCATCAGCCTCGAACCAGACCCAATCCTTGGCATACTCCTCCCACTTCCTTTTTCGCAGCTCCTTGGCAGCCTCCCTCTCCTCCAGAGCAATCGCCAACTCTTCCTCCTCCAGTTCCACTCCCTTCCTCCTCCACACCTTGCACTCTTGCCCCCCAATTCGGATCCCCTCAGGCCAGTCGTGGCCTAGCCCAGTAGCCTCCTTGCCTTCCAGTCGCAGCATCACCTCGCAGTTGCCATTCCTCAATTTGGTGCCCTCCCAAAACATAAACCCGAAGTCCACCATCTCGCCATATCCTCCCAGTGCCTCCACCACCATCTCCTTGGTCTCCTGTCTGTCCAATGTTGGCAAACCTTCCACCACCAGCCGAACAGCATATGGATCCCACCTCAGACACCTTGCCATTCCAATCCTGACACCCTTGACCACCATCCCTTCTCCAGTGCCTTCACCATCACATCCTCCTCCACAAATCCAATCTCTACAGCCTTCGCCGAAGGGATAAACTTCAGGGATTCTGCCCCAGTCACTTCCTCCCCCACCAGTCTCAGCACCTCCTTTGCAGACATCGCTAATCCCAGAAAATTCGCTGAAACTGCCCACATCGACACCGATTTGTGGAAGAAAGGTCTCACCACTAACTCGCCTGTTCTTGCTACCAGAGTCACCTTTCCCTTGGTCCCTGAAACCCCTGTAGTCGTCCCTCCAGGCACTGCTGCGCCACCAGCAGTCCTCTCCCCAGCCACCTGCCCAGCCACAGAAGAACCAGTCCCTAGCGTCATACCACCAGACCCCTGTCCCCTGCCAGCCACCTGACCCGTCACCTGACTCATCACCTGACCCCTCCCCCTGTCAACACTACACCCCCCCTGTCCAACCCCCATGGGCCTAGCTGCCACCCTCCTATTCCCAACCACCATATGCCAGGCCTCAAGCCCACCAGTCCTCCCCTGTCCACCAGCCCTTCCAGCAGCCACACCAGCCCCTGCAGCAGCTGCAAAGCTCTTGGGAAGGCCCAGACCAGGCCTCCTCCTCTCCAGACACTCAGAGCTAGAGGATTCTTGACTAGCCATATCACCAAAACTTGACGGTTTTCTCCAAAACTTGTTGTGTCTTGTAGGTAGACTCCTGCCGCACGATGTGCACCAGTATGTTCGAAATAAAAACTTGTAAACATGTTGTCTTTCACTGAAAGATGTCTGTGTGGCTTAGCTCGCTCCAAGTGGTTTGAGCAAAAGAAGTCCTATAGAGTACATCCTCTATGTGTATTGATTTCAAGATCAGGTTGATGTCTCAACCAAAGTCCTTTTTTGGACTAATTCTGGATGTTCAGAATTTTCCATATTTCAATCAGTATATTACTGTAGACAATACCCAATTAGGAAATTTCATAATGGGGTTAGGAGTAGGACCTAACAGAAAGTGAATTTACTTAAGAGTAGTTTGTGGGTTATTAAATAGGTTTATTCACTATTTATGATATTACTATACTAAGAGTAGTTGTGTGAAGAGATATTGTGGAGAAGTGCTCAGGAGTTATATTTGGATTATTCAAGTCTGAGATTCTGAGGTCTGGGAGAGGAGGTATTTATACTAGTGATGGGCTATCTAAACTATGCTAAATATAGATGTAGCACTTAGTACCTTGCTGAGTTGGAATACAGTCATATAGTACAAGTATGATCTGATATCAAGAGATCATCTGACTACTGAGTCAGTTCACAGTTATGTCATACAAGACTAATCTAACTATACTATGGCTGCTAAGCTATCCATAGATTTAGACACTATCTGGATAGTCTTCAATGACATCACTATCAATAATCTCATCTCTAATAAAGTAGTCATCTAGGAAGAGTTGTTCACAGATTAATTCTTCTTATTCACTAAGGTAATAATACATTGGGACTTTGTCACTATCCTATAGGATAGCATCATCTATCTTATATACTAGATATAGAGTTGGTAGATGAAAGAGGGGTGCATCATCTTTGCTTTTATCAGATTCACTGTCTGCATACCTTCTATATATAAGTTATGGCACTATAAGTTGCAGAGTTGTAATATACTAGTGGTTGTACTTCATATTACTTGTACTCAGGTGGTAGAATTGTTGATTCAATCTCAAGAGTTGTCTGGAGGTACAGATTGTGTTCTCTGGTCTCTTTATTATAGTTGAAGTAATTGGGGGTAAATGTAGACTGGTATTCATACCAGTGGTCATTATCTCAATAGGTCTCATAGGTGGTTATGAACTGTTGTAAGTTCATTAATAAGATTGGCAGGGTAATCAGAGTTTGCAAGGATTCTTAGCTCAAGGTCATGTCAGTATCAGAGAGATCATTATCTTCTACTTTATCATCATTGAACTGGATTATATCATAGACATCCTTTATGATATATCTGACTTGGGGCATTTGCAGGATATAGTCATCAGGGTGCAGAAAGGTTCTGTCTGTAGTTTGAATATACTTGATATACTTGTGATTGAGTTCTTATATTATGTTGTCAATTTGGCCATAGGACAAAGTAGTAATCATTTCAATGATAGTAACTTAGAGGCAGAGAATAAAGGTGCTGTACTTATAGAAGAGTTCTCAATGTTTGCAGGCAATGAGTTTCTGGTGTTGAGACATCTGGGTAATGTCCATGTCATAGTAGTATTCGACCATATCTTCTGGGAGATGGCCAATCTGATAGTAGCTTGAGATTTGTCCAATTTGGTAGGCCTTACTAAGTATGTTCAGGGTATTCCATCAGGCTTCTATGAAGTAGAGGAGTGCTAGATGATGGATATTCATGAGGGGCAGAGGGGGTGTGGCTCAGTTAACAATAGCATTCCAAATGTCAGCATAGATATAGTTGTAGATCTCAGTGGTCATGTTTGTGTGTATGTTCAGGAGTTGAGGTTGTTTGTTTGGTTTGTTGTGGTTCTCTGTTTCAACACATCTTAATGCTCAGTATATATAAATTTGGTTCTGATTGGTAAGATTCTGTTTGTATAAATCTTGTGTTCTGTGACTTTGAATTGACTTAGTTTTGTATACTGTAACTTTGGTTTAACTCCACTTCATGATCTTGCAGGTAATTTCCAGATTTGTTCAGAGGTTGCATGTGATTTCAGTGGCTTGTTCAAAGAGTGATGTGAATTCAGTAGCTTGGGGGCTGTTCACTTACAACTCTCCCCTTCTTAGCTTTTGATGTCCTCATCAGGACCTTCTAATTTTGGTCTAGTGTTGTTATACTATTTAGATAGTCAAAAGTCTGATAAAGTCCATTTTTTTTCAGAAAGTGGCATGCTCATAGTACAGTTGCCTAATGCATTGAATTCACATATTAAAGAGTCATGTGTTCAATGCCATGTGCCAGAAGTAATGCTGATGTTATTCACTGCTGGAGAATTTTATCTAAGGAATCTTCTTAAATATCTATGTCTTGTTTCCCACCAGTAGTATAGGGAGAATAGGCTGGCTTTCAGTTTTGCTATTTTTCTAAAGAGTCAGTATTTTATCTTGACTTGCTGAGTTCTTGATTTTATTCATGATAATTATAATATTCAGGAGGATAATATATAGTATGTACTGATAAGTGCAGGAGTGTTTGGTTTTAGTTGTTCAAGAAATCATATTCCTGAACTAAGTCAGTGACATTCTGAAGATTGGTCTTGGGTTCTCATGTTGCATTATGGATTGAGTAATCTTCCTATTTGATAAGATACTCAGGGTGGTTCTTGGGGTCACATTTGTTGAGGATTTGTTCAACTTCATATTCTTCTTGATCATGGATAATGATAGGTACAGGTGGTTTTGCAGTTTGGTTTGGAAATAGCTCATTATCATTTTTGTTGTATTGCTTGAGATGTTGGACATTGAAGACTGGATGAATCTTAATAGTGTCTAGTAGTACCAATTTGTAGGAAGTAGGAGAGACTTGTGTAATGACTTTAAATGGTCCAATAAATTTGCTGTTCAGCTTTGTAAATAGTCTATGCTTGAGGTTATCAACTTGATATCCTCAGATATCTAGTAGGACTTTTTCTCTAATATAAAAAGTTTCTTCTTGGCAATATTGGTTGATATACTGTAACTGTTGTTCTTGAGCTTGCAATAAATTCTCAATTGTGATCTGGCTTAGATTGCACATTCAGAGTAGGAATTCTTCAACAGCTTCAACTGTGGAGGGTTCATCAGTAGTTCAGATAAGTGTCAGAGGGGTGTTTGGGTTTTGTCCTATATTGGTAAAGAATGGGGTCATTTCTAGAGAGACTTGCTTGCTGTTGTTGTAGGTAAACTCAACTACAGTGAGGTATTCATACCAATCATCTTGTCTGTAGAAAACATAGTTTCTTAGCATTTATTCCAGAGTTTGGTTCATTCTTTCAGTTTGGCCATCAGTTTCAGAGTGAAAGGCTGTAGATAGTACAAGTTTTGTTCCATAGTATACATGGAGGGCTTTTCAAAAATGGCTGGTAAATTTCAGGTCTTGATCACTAACAATTATCTTAAGAAGACCATGATAGTAGAAGATGTTATCAAACAAGAGTGTGGCTATGTCTGTACTATTGTGGTAGTAGTAGTTGGCACAAAGTGGGCTTGTTTGCTAAGATAGTCTACAAAGACAACAATTGCATCTTTCTCATTCTTAGTTTGGGGTAGTTGTATAATAAAGTCTATAGAGATTTGTTCTCAATTAGCAGATAGTACTGGGATGGGGTGAAGTAGGCCAGGTTTTGCTAGTGTTGAGGACTTGTTGCATTGGCAGGCATCATAGGAAGTGATGTAGGTCTTTAGCTGATCTGCCATATAGGGCCAATAGAAGTTTCAGGAAATAACTTCACAGTATTTATCAAATCCTAAATGTCTGGCTATAGGGGCATCATGATATTTAAATAGAATAGTCCTTTGGAGGTCTCGGTTGTTTGAAACATACAATCTGTCCTTATAGTAGATAATATTTTCCTTCAGTTGGTATTGATGGTACCAGGTATGTTTGTCAGTATTGTCACTGCTCAGGATTTCTCAGAGTGCTTGAGCTTCATTATTATCAGCATGTTGTAATAATTTGTTTCATGATAAAGTTGGTAACAAAGGTGAGAGTTTGGATAACTTCTTTGATTAGTAGTCTTGAGATTGTATTGGTAACAATATTTTCCTTGCCAGGCCAATACTGGATTTTATAGTCAAAGTTGGTAAGGACTTTTATCCATCTGGCTTTTTTTCAGGAAAGAGTAGTCTGGGTCTTGATGTTGACTAATAACTTGTGGTCAGTCAATACAGTAAAGTGTGCTCTTTCTAGATATATTTGCTATTTGATCAGAGTGTCTACAATGGCTAGCATTTCCTTTTCATAGGTTGCATAGTTGATTTCAGTATCATTGAACTTGTGAGAATGATAGGCCACAGGGTGTCCTTCTTGTATGAGCACTGCTCTAAGAGCTAGAGGCATCAGTAGTGACTTCATATGGTAGAGCAGAATTTGCTGCTTAAAGTACTGGAGTAGTTATCAAGGCATCTTCAGTACTTGAAAGGCTGTATCTTATTCAGGTCCCAAGTTTACAAGATTGTTGAAGTTCTTCTCTTATTTTGTGGTCCAGAGCTGTTCTTCATTCTTACTATACTTGGTCATTTGGATAAGAGTGGTAGTGATCTTGGCAAAGTTCGTCCATCTTTCACCAGTACCATTCGGGTGACACAAGACTCAGGCAACACTTTACAACAACGTCTTCAAGTATCGGTGCTATCAAGATGGCAAGCAACACACGTTCTGGTGAGCGTACTGGGCAGGGAGGCCCCAGTGCCTTTGACTGGCAACATGTGGAGGGGGGTCGAGGTGCTGGACTAGGTATGCCAAGTGCTTCGATAAGGGGACATGGGGCCAGAGGGGGTGGCAGAGGAGGTGCGAGGCCACATGGGGGAGAGAGGATGACCTTCGCCGATAAGGTCAGGATGGGGAAGCAGGTGACTGGACTGGATGGCTGGCTGGAGCTGGGGAAGGCGGCGGCTACCTCGAGTGGCAAGGAGGCCCCTCCACTGGGGGGTCAGCGTAGTGGGGCTGGAGGGGTAGTGGCTGAGGCAGTGACTGTTGATGGCGGTGTGACGGGCAATCTGGAAAAAAATCTAGATGTGACGGCTGATGAGGGACCTGGTCAGGGGAGCAGCGCGGGACCTGGGGACCTGGCTGATGGTGTGACGGGTCTGGTGGCAGCCCCGTTACTCAAAAAGTCTCAATCAGAATTCGCCATCACACTGTGCTTCCATGGCTTGGCGGTGACGGCAAAGATGGTACTGGGGCTGCTGGCTAGTGAGGTGAAAGGAGCAGCCTCGGTTAAGTTTTTGAAGAAGTTGGAGGCAGTCGAGGTGGGGTTTGAAGAGGAGGGTTTGCTACTGGAGGCAGTGGAGAAGGGTGTGGTGATTGGAGGGATTTCGGTGCCGATGGTGAGGTGTATGCATTGGGACCCCCGAGTGGTTCATCTGGTGGTGGCGGACTTGCCGACAGTGAAAAAGGAGGAGGCAAGGAGGCTGGTCACGGATGTGGTGAAGGAGTATGGTGAGGTGGTCGATATTGGGTTTAGGGTGTGGGAGGGAACTGAGCTCCGGACAGGTGATGTGGACATCGGGCTGAGACTGTTTGGGATGGAGAATACTGGGAAGGCTAGAGACTGGATGGTGGCATTGAAGTGGGGCCCAGTGGAGTGCAAGGTTTCAAGGGTGAAGGGGTCCGAGGAAGAGGAGGAGGACCTGCTGGAGGCACTTGAGGACTTGGCGGGGGCTGTGGAGAGGAGGCACAGGGCTTGGAGGGCTTATGAGGCTAAGACGGTAGTGGAGGTGATCGAGGGCAAGAAGGTGCGGATGGACAAGGTGCTCTGGGAGAAGGCGAAGGAGAGACAGCTGCAGAAGGATTTACTGGCCAGTTTGGATGGGGGACCAAGGGCTGGGGCTATGGAGGAGGGTTCCGGAGTGGATGCTAGTATCTGGGCAGTGGCTGGGCAGCAAGGGGGGAAGACGAAGGAGAGTGGGGGACAGGAGCTGGAGGTGGCAGTAGTGGACACGGCGATGGTGGATGATAACCCGATCCAGTATGGTGTTCCCAAGGTGGGTGAAGGAGAGTTGGAGGATGTGTCAGAGGACAGTTGGGATGAGTCTGTGCGAACTGAGGAGAGGAAGGAAGGAGAGGTGGATTTGGCGCAGGTAGCTGAGGTAGTTGGGGGGGAGAAGTGGCTGTTGAGGGTGCTACAGAATGTGGTGGCGGAGGAACTGAGAGAGATCGACTTCTGGGTGATAAGTGAGGAATTCTGGGGGCGAGTGTTGCAAGGAGAGGAGGTCATGAGGAAGTTGAGAGATGAGATGATGGCAGCTCTCTTGGAGGCAGAGGAGTATGAGGTCACCGAGGCGAGGGAGGCAACACTCTTGGGTATTGCTAATGAGAGGGCAGCTTATCTGTGGGGCCGCGGAAGGGACTGGAAAAGTGGCAGGTGGTGTGCGAGGAGCACCGGGCATCAATGGAGATCATGGATGGTGAGGACTGTGCGGAATTGTTGGCAGCTCTAGAAGAACAGCAGAATGTGGAGGATGAGATTGCAGCAGAACAGAACCTGGATCTGGCTGGAGAGGAAGTGAGCATGGAACTGTAGATGTGGGAAGGCAACAATATCAAATATTTCATTATGAATAGTACAACCAATATTTTTTCTATGAACGTCAATGGGCTTGGAGGGACTGGGAGGAGACACAGGATTTTTGGGTGGCTGAAGAAACTGGAGGCAGATCTCTTCTTACTTCAAGATGTACGGTGTGAGGGGGAGGAAGATGTACTGGAATAGACGAGAGAGTGGGATAGGGAGGCAGTTTGGCAGGGTAAAGTGGGAATCCTGGTTAGGAAGGGGAAAGGGGACATTGCAGACACTGGACATTGGGGTAGTAGATTGGTGTGGGGGACATGGCAGAGGCCTGGATGGAACTCAATTGTGGTGGGATCTTATTACTGCTCAGCTGAAAGGGGGACCCAAGTGGCATGGATTGGAGATCTGCGGGATTCTGGGCTCTTGGTGGAGGCTGGAGTGGATTGTCTGGGTGGTGATTTTAATATGGTACGGGAGAGTAGACTGGATAGAACTGATGGGAGACGAGATATGGCAGGGAGGAGTGGGAGATTGGAGGAATGGGAAGAGGTGGAAAGACTCAGCTCACTGGTGGATGCCATGCGACTTCAGGATGGGGATCGGTGGCTGTATACTCACTGGGTGGGAGGACTTGGTACTAGGATTGATTGGATTCTGAAGGCGGAGTGTTGGGGTGCTACAGTTTGGGAGATGATGGAGGTCAAGTGGTGCCCTTGGTCAGATCACTGGGGTATTCGGGGAGGTGAGAGGTTTGGAGGGAGCGGAGAGGGGCCAGGACATTGGCATCTGAACTCTTCATTGCTGGATGAGATGGACCTGTGGAATGCGTGGGTGGTAGAGGTACGAACTAAGGTTAACAATTGGAGGTGTGTCGGGATGAGGATTGGAGATAGGTGGCATTGATTGAAATCTGAAGCTCAGAGGTACTGGGGGGAAGTGGGGAAGGAGAGGGGTGCTCAGCGAAGGAGACGAGTCCGATGGGCATCTAGGAGACTAGAAAGATTACTCCTGAACTGGGCGGGGGTATTGGAGGAGGAGGAGTTATTGGACTGGAAGGCTAAGCGGGCTAAGCTGGAAGTAGTGGAACTGCAGGATCTGTTGAGGAAGGAGGAAGCGATGCAGGCTCAGGCTATGGCAGCAAGGTTATGGTGGCAGGGATTGGAAGAAGGCGAATGGCCTATAAGGTTTCTGTCCCGTCTTCTTCATGCTAGGGGAGCATGACACCGGTGGGAAGGAGTCCTTAATGGTGAGGGAGAGATGGTATTCGGTGTGCAGGGGATCCTGGGCTAACTGAGCACCCACTGGAGTAACCTCTGGAGTGAAGAGGAGGGAGGGGAGGGGGCGCAGGACATTGAGCGGCATCTCGAAGAGTGGCACCCGAATCCTGCAGCAGGGTTGGGGGATCTTGGCCAACCAGTTTTGGGAGAGGAGATCCTTTGAGTTCTGGCATCGACGACCCTGGGAATGGTGCCTGGGGAGGATGGTTTGCCTTAGGACTTTTGGAAATGTATGACATCAGTAGAAGAGGTTCTGGAGGAGATGTCGCTGATGTGTGATGCCGTCATCAGTAATGGAGAGTGGATTGGGGGGCAGCAGTTGGGGCTGGTATCCCTGCTGTACAAGGACAAGGGGTGTAAGGAGGACTGGAAGAATTGGAGGCCAATTATGCTGCTAGATATGGACTACAAGTTGGTCACCAAAGTCCTGGTGGCGAGACTACAGGGGGTGGCCCAATAGGTGCTAGGGAAGGAGCAGAGAGGCTTTGTTAGGGGCCGACTGATCCGAGATGGCATGGCATGGGTTCACAGTGTCATTGAAGGCACTAGGGCTGCAGGAGTGGATGGCCGCTTGGTTTTCCTGGACCAAGAGAAGGCCTACAATAGGGTTCGGAGAGTATGGTTAGCGAAGGTACTGGAGTGCATTGGGGTACCAGTGGGCATGTGTCGGTCCCTTATTAGACTACTGGAAGGGAGTAGGGCTGCGATTCTGGCGAATGGACATAGGGGGGCTTCCTTCCCCTTGGGGAGGGGGGTGCCTCAGGGGGATCCACTGTCACCTATCCTCTACACCTTCACCCTGGAGCCGTTGTTGGATCAGATACGGCACCGAGTTGGTGGTCTGAATATCTTGGGCATAAATTGGAAGGTGGGGGCCTTTGTGGATGATATGGTGGTCGGATTGGGCTCAGTGGTGGATGTGGCCATGCTCAAGGAGACAGTTGAGTGGTATGAAAGATGTGCTGGAGCGAAACTCAACTGGCACAAGTGTGAGACAATGGTCCTTGGGGACGGAGTCATAGGGGGGGACGTCATTGGAATAATTGTCCCAGCTAAAGGAGTGGTACAGTACTTGGGTATCTATTTCTCAGTGTATGGCTCTTTACTTCCCAAGGAGTGGTGGGAGGGCAAGCTGGTAGAATGAGGGAAAGTACTGACGAGCTGGGGGGGTAGACAGATATCGCTGGCGGGAAGGGTAACTGTTCTGAATGTGTATTGGATGCCGAAGCTTTGGTATTTGGGCTACCACCTGGATTTCCCTAAGTGGGTGGTTAAAAAGCTTCTCAAGATGGCCCGCTCTTGGCTCTGGGCTGGACGTCGGAGTCAGATTGGCTGGGAGGTACTAGCACTCCCTGTGGATCGTAGAGGACTTGGTCTGGTGGACTTCCCCAAGAGGCTACTCTGCTTGAGGGCATGGTGGATGAAGAGGGCCAGTGAGTTGAGAGGAGGAGAATGGGTGCCCCTTATGCAGCATTTGTGGGAGGTGAGGGTGTCGCCATAGGGGGGCTCAGGGGATCTACTGTCCTTGGTGGCTTTGGATGGTAGTCAGAGGATGCGATACAAAGGATTCTGGTGGGGGGTGGTAGATGGCGCCCACCGCATTGGGATCCATTGGCGAGGTAATGAAGGGGATGAGGACTGGGGCCCGGTGATGTGGAGGTGGGACAGGCTCTTGTTGGGAGGGAATCTGGCCGAGAACTTCTGCTTCAAGGAGGGTATGGAGTGCCTTAGAGGTCTGGGACAGGACCTGTGGCCAGAGGCCTGGCAAGGGGCTGGAATTGGGGAGAGATGGGACTGGGCAGGCGCCTGGTCTTGGATCAATATTGTGTCAAGGTGGCTACCACCAAAACTCTGGGTAGTATAGTGGAGACTGTTGCGTAGAAATGTGATGCTTATTTTTAGAACTGGTCATCTGGTGGATGGCGGGGTCTTTGATTGTGAGGAGTGTCACAATGTAGGGCAGGAGGGCGGGGTGGTGCAGACTCCTGAGCATTGGCTGGGGGAGTGCGAGAGTATGGGGAATTTTTGGAGGGTAGTTGGAGAGAGGTTGGGAGTATCGGCACCTGACCCTGAGGTGGGTGGGCGGTGGGCAGCACTGCAGTCGAGGCTGGTGGGGGGGGTGGGGAATGAGTGGCTGACAGTGGGTTGGGCCGTTGCAATATGGGTAGGGCTCACTGAACATTGGCGGAACGTCTTTGAGGAGGGCCCCTGGAGGCCGGTGAGACTGAGGGTAGTGAGGTGGGAGGAGCTGATGCTCGAGCTCTTCAAGGCATGGTGGATTGGCTGGGGATCCAAGGGGGGGAGACGCAAAGGTCTAGTAAGGAGGATTGTGGAGAAGAGTGGTGGTAGAGTTGCAGTGATGGTGGACGAGGTATCATTTGTAGGACCGAGAGTGGGGGGGGGTCCCTGTGGGATAGGTTGAGGGTTTAGGTTGTATAAATAATACTATAGACATCAGTTAATAAAGGGAGTCCAAGAGACTATAAAAA
>RBNI01003411.1:0-15924 GCA_003990745.1 Jimgerdemannia flammicorona
TTTTTATAGTCACTTGGACTTTGCCATTTATTACCAATCTATAATAATATTACAATGTCACCTCCCACTACCCAATCCCCATTGGGGAGTCTCTCACAATATTATTACAACTAAAGACTACCTTCTCACCTACTACTCTCACCCTTCCTCCACTCTGCTTACAGATCTTCTCTACCAAATAGCACCTTTGATCACCCTGCAACCCCCATCCAAACCACCAGCCTGTCAAGGTGTCTTCCATAAGACTTTACCACCACAGCAACCGGTCCCCCAAGCCCAGTCTCCTCCTATCTTCAAAAACAAATAGCCAGTAACTAGCCAAACCAACCCACATTACCAAGATCCAGCCTAAGATGATCCACTCCTTCCCTACTCCCCCCACCAGTCTACCCCTCAAATCCTCCCACTGACCCTGTGTGCCATCTCCCCTACCCACTACCCCCAAATGCTCCCCAACAGCTCACCAGAAGTCACTAAGTACCTCACACTCTCCTAGCCAATGTTCAGGCATCTGCACATAACCCCCTTCCTGCCCTACATTGTGACACTCCTCACACTCAAAGCAGCCCTCCTCGATAAGATGACTTGAGCAGAAGTTGAGCATGACATTCCTCCTCAGCACATGCCACCAGACCACTCAGTACTTTGGCAGTATCCACCTCTGTACCTCTGCACTCCAGGCCCATATGTCCTGCCAGTTCCAATCTTCTCTGATACCTACTCTCTGCCAACTACTAGGTCACAGATCCTGGCCCTGTCTCCTTTGGCAGTCCACCCCATCACTAATGTCAAACTCCAGTAAGGGCATGCTTCCTAGCAGCACTTGATCCCATCTCCACATTGCTGGGTCCCAAGCCACCTCTCCCTCATTACCCCACCAATGAATCCCAATATGGTATGCCCCCTCAGTGACTTCCCACCAGAAGCCTTTGTATCATAATTGTACAGTGTTCTGAATTCTGACCAGTGAAAGGAGATCCCCCATTGAGCCCCTTGGGGAGGACCTCATTTCCCAGACCTTCTGCAATAGAGAAACCCAACTGCTCCCTTCCAACTCTACTGCCCTCTTTAACCACCATGCTCTTAAGCAGTACAGCCTCTTCAGAAAGTCAACTAGCCCCAGCCCTCCTCTTGCCACTGGTAGAGCTAAGACCTTCCAGCTGATCTGACTCCTCCTTCTAGCCCAAATTTACCTCTTGGCCAGCTTCAGCAATCTCTTCACCACCCAGGCCAGGAAGTCCAAATGATATACCAGATACCACAACTTCAGCAGCCAATAAACATTCAGCACTGAGACATGCCCAGCTAGGGATAAGTGGCAACCCCCTCAGCTACACAGGGCCTCTCCCCAGATTCCAACCCTCTGCTTCCACCAAAGCCTAGACAGGACTGATCTATATACTGACAAATAGATACCCAAGTACTGCACTGCCTTACCAGTAGATATGATTGTTCCAATAATATCTCCTCCTACCAGACCATTGCCTAACACCATTATTTCACACTTGTGCCAATTGAGCTTAGCCCCAGAGTTCACCTCATACCACTTCACAATCTCCTTGAGCTCCTCAACATCAGAAATGGACCCCAGGCCAACTACCATGTTATTGGCAAAGGCCCCTACTTTCCATCCAATTCCAAAGACAGAAAGCTCCACAATCTTCTGTCTGATTCTGTCCATTAGGGGTTCCAGAGACAGGGCATATAGAATAGGGGAAAATAGGTCCCCCTGAAGTACCCCCCTGCCCAGGGGAAATGAAATCTCTCTATGTCCATTACATATGAGTACAGCCCTACTCTCTTCCAGTAGGCTGATTATTACTGATCAGAACTGATGCAATACTCCAGTCCTATCCAATACTCTCACCAGTCAGACTTGCCACACTCTGTCATAAGCCTTCTCTTGATCCAAGAAGACCAGTTACCATCCAGTCCACAAGCTCATACCCCTTCAATAACTCCATGTACCCAGGCTGTGCCATCCCAAATGAGCTGGCCTCCCACAAAGCCCTTCTGCTCAACACCTAAGACTTACTGGGCCACCTTCTGTAGCCTCACCACTACCACCTTAGTCACTAACTTTCTGTCCATATCCAGTAGCATAATCAGCTGCCAGTTCTTCCAGTCCTCTTGCCTCCCTTTGTTCTTATAAAGCAATGTCACCAGCCCCAGATCTTGCTCCCCCACCCATCTCCCTATCTGTAGTATTAGGTCACACAGTGCCAACATCTCACCCAGTATTCTTGGGACCCCCACCATCTTCTTCTAGAAGTCCCAAAGTAGACCATTCTCCCCAGGCGCCATACCCAGAGTTGTCACAGCAAGAACCTGGTGGATCTCCTCCTCTTGTACCAGTAACACCAAGTTACTCAATCTATCTACTTGTAGAGGGTGCCAATCCTCTAGTACCTGATCAATATCAATAGCATCTGCCCCACCTTCCTTCTCACTCCACAATCCCCTCTATTGCTCTTTCAATGAACCAAGAATGTCCTATATACTATGCATCAGTATGCTATCAGAGTTAAGCACCCCCTCCCACCTTTGCTGTATCCTTCTCACCTGAAGGGCCCTCGTGAGATACTTAGAGAGCCTCTTCTCTTCCTCCAGACCCTGCCAGCAAAGCCACACTGCCAAGCTCTACACCCTTGTCTCCTCCTCAATCTGCAGTACCTATTGTAATTCTCCAACCTCCATTTTTGCCCTCATTATTCTCCAATCCTCTCCCCCCTCTACTGTTGCTAGCCCTGCCAAGTTCTCCAGAAGTCTAGCCAGTCTAATGGAAGCCCATCTCACTCATCTCCTCCTCTGCCTCCCAGCCTCCTTGCCAGTCTCACTCCAGTAAACTCTGGCAGCCTCTTTCATTTGCATCCACCAGACACTAATTGGAATACCTTCCTGCCTCTATCTCTCTACCTGTATTTGAATGTCTTCAGCCCACACATCTCATTGGGTCCTTTCATCAAATAAGGAGGAATTGAGGTGCCAATGACCAGGCCCCCCCCCAAAATACCCCTGTCCTAACAGCCCCTGATGATCTGACCAAGGACACTATTCTACCTCTAACATCTTCCAAACATCCAGTCCCCAGCAGCTTGCAGTCAGCATTCAGTCAATCCTTGTCCCCAGGCCTCCTGTCTAGTGCATATATATCCTCCTATCTCCCCAATACTCCTGACCAGCATCTACCAGAGCACTGAGCCTTTCCACATCCTCCCATGCCTTCAGCCCTCCACTCCTACTCTTAGTTCTCCATCTACCATCTGTCCTATCCATCCATACATCCCAGACCATATTGAAGTCTCCACTAAGCACATCCACCCCCTCCTCAGTAAGGGCCCCACTCTTCTGTAGACCCTTCACCCAATCCACATACTCACTCTAAATAGTCGGACAGTAACATGAGTCCACTGTAACTAGCTCCTAACCAGTATGTACCCACTCTCCCCAGACCAATCTATCTCCCCAGCTCTTCATATTCTGTATCTCCCCTCTGCATTTTCGGACTAGAATCCCCACCTTACCCATTCAAACTGTCTCACCACCCTATTCCATCCTCCTGCTTCTTCTGTAGCAGAGAGGTCTGGCTAGTAGACTGACTCTTTACAGCTCATTTTAGGTTCATGTGACTATTTGTGACTGGTTTCCAAATTCATGTGAGGTTTCTTAATAAGGCAAGATATAGTAATACCACTGCTACCAAGTGTAACAATTCTAGTTTCTTTAAAAGAAAGCAGCTAAATCTGGAAGTTCTAGTTAGCCTAAAGTAGCTCAAAGAGATACTTAAAGGTTCAAGTGTTCTTGAAGGATTTCTGAGAGAAAGTATTCTGAGCTTTATTCAGGCAGAGAATAAGGATATTTATATATGATCTAAAAGAAAGATCCAGAAGGATCTTAGAAAGAAAGAGAAATGCAAAGAAATAGATTCTCAGCAAAGCTGACTAATACTATTCTACAATATTCTGAAAGGTTCTATGACTAGCTAAGATAAGATATATACTTGATATCAAGGAAAGACAAGAATATTCTGGTAGTGTCTGGATACTGAGAGAAGGTTTTTAAGCAAGTAGAAGGTAATGGAACATAGTAGAATGTTTAAGAAATGATAAGAAAAGACTAACTAAAAGACATGAAAATATACTAAGACTAAATATGACTGTGAAATTGTTATAAACAATATCTATCATATAGATAGACTTAGATTGGTTTCAATATTATTGACCTTCCTAAGTTCTATATGAAGTATCTGTTATTATCTAGCAGAGATAATATAGATGGTGTGAACAGAATTATTCAAATATATTTTGCTGTATCTTGTTGGGTTATTCTTTGTCTGATTGATTAATTATAGTATTTCTTTTTCTTCAATGTTCAGTATTATATATTCCAGATAAATATATAGTATCCTCTTTACTTGCTATGTACTCTAGGTTTTAGAGCTACAGTTCCTTCCTTTACTAGAAAGTGAGTGTTTCCATATAGTCTCAGAGAGCTTTACAAGTATTCTCTAGAACTTCTTCTTTTTTCCAGGTAGTATCATAGATGGGGTAACCCTTCCACTTGATGAGAAAAAGCTGCTTAACTGTTTTGTTATGTTTGCAGACCTTGTAATCAAGTATTTCCTCAATTTTGAATTTCTTATAGTCATTGATCCTAATTAGGGATAGTAGCACTCAGAAAAGGAGTTTTCATAGTAGTCCACCAATTGGCTGATGTGGAATACTGGATGTACTCGAATATTATAGGGAAGTTGCAACTTGTAGTTAACTTTACTGATTTTTTCTACAATCTTGTATGGTCTAATTCTTCTAGTATAAGTTTCTTAGTAGGATGTTGTACCAGGGTGTCTGGATGGAGATAGTCTGTTCTAAGCATGATCATATTACCAATATTGTAGGAGACTTCTCTTTACTTCAAGTTTATATACTTTCTTAATATCTTTCTCCAAAAGCTTCTCAAGAACTATCTGGAATCAACCTTTAGCCATAATTACTAGAGGCTCAGGATGACAGACCTTGGGGCCCTACTCAACTCCTGAAGCAACTCTCTATTAGTAGAAACATCTGAAGCAACCTCTTCCATTTCATTCTCCTCTGAAACATTTTTCAACCTTACTACCTCACCAGTCTCCAGGTACTTCTAGTATATATTTCCAGCCCCAGTCATATGGGTGTCCTCTATCTAAGTCTCAGAGACTATCTCAATGACCTCTCCAAAATCCAACTCTTCCATCTCCTTCTTGTCAGCCCAATTTCCCTTTACTAATATATGAATAGAATCTTCCACACTTTCCAGCAGTAAAAAGGACACCTCAGCTTCTTCTATCTCTTCTATCTGATTATGGGCAATCTCAGTCCTTACAACCTTCTTCTCCTTAGTTCTCTTTTTTTTTTTTTTTTTTTTTTTATAGTCACTTGGACTCCATCCTTTATTAATACCCATCTATCCCATATAAATACAATAAGCCCACCCCTCATCCAATCCCCCTAGGAGGATCCCCCTCTCCCACCCCTACTCGATGAAAGACCACTTTGTCTAACACCATCTCCACCCGCCCACCACTCTGTTTGCAAATCTTTTCCACCAGACCATGATGTTGCCCACCCTGGAGACCCCAACACACCTACCACCCAGCCAGCAGATCCCCCATCAACCCCTCCCACCTTAACAACTTCTTCTATAAACCCATCTGCCTCCCCTCCTTGAAAACAAAGAGCCAATGGCCAGTCAGTCCTACTCACACTGCTAAAACCCATCCTAAAGTGAGCCAACTATTGTCTACACCACCCACTAACTGAGATTTCAAATCCTCCCAGTGGCCTCTTGCACCATCTGGCCTCCTCTCTACACCTAGCCTACTTCCCATTTCTATCCAAAGGTCCCCCAAAACCTCACACTCCCCAGCCAGTGTTCCAGCATTTGTACAAATCCCCCAACTTGCTCTACATTATAACACTCCTCACAATCTAATTGGCCACCTTCCACCAGATGCCCTGTATAGAAATTCAACATGACATTCCTCCACAGCATTCTCCACTATACCACCCAGTACTTGGGAGGAAGCTATCTCCACACCTCAGCACTCCATGACCAGATGCCTGCCCAGTCCCACTCCTTGCCAATTCTTACCACCTGTCAGCCACTTGGCCAAAGATCCTGGCCAAGCCCCTGCTGACACTCCACTCTATCCCCAATATCAAACTCAGCAAGTGGGGCACCTCCCAGAAGCAGTCTGTCTCACTGCTACATATCGGGACCCCACATCACCTCCCCCTCATTGCCTTGTCAGTGCAGTTTAATTCTGTGCACTCCATCCACTACCCCCCACCAGAAGCTCTTAAACTGCAGCCGTTGACTTCCATTTAGCCCCACCAAAGAGAGCAAATCTCCCAAGGACCCTTGAGGGGAGGATCTCATCTTCCATACCTTCTGCATCAGCGGCACCCATCTCCCTCCCTGCAGTTCAACAGCTCTCTTCAACCACCAGACTCACAGGCAGTGCAACCTCTTAGGGAAATCTACAAGGCCTAGACCTTCCCTAACCACTGGTGTCACAAGAGTATCCCAACTGATCTGGGACCTCCTTCCTGCCCAAATCCAGTCTCTAGCCATCTTCATCAGCCTCTTCACCACCCAAGTTGGGAAGTCTAGGTGATAGGCTACATACCACATCTTGGGGAACCAGTAAACATTCAGAATTGACACCTGCCCTACTAAAGAGATATGGCAGCCCCCCCACCCTCAAAGGGCCTCCCCCCAAATGGTCACCCTGCTCTCCCACCATACCCAAGACAAGACAGATCCATATATAGAGAGGAATATGCCTAGATACCGCACCACTTCATCTGTAGGGACAATTGTTCTAATGATGTCCCCACCTACTAGCCCATTTCCTAGCACCATTGTCTCACACTTATGCCAGTTGAGCTTCACCCCAGGGTGTACCTCATACCATTCCACTGTCTCCTGTAGCACCTCAACATCTGCCACAGAACCAAGTCCAACTACCATGTCATCAACAAAGGCTCCCACCTTCTACACTATACCATATATAGAGAGCCCCACCATCTTCCGGCAAATCCTATCCATCAAAGGTTCTAATGAAAGAGCATAGAGAATAGAAGACAGAGGATCCCCCTGAGGAACTCCCCTTCCCAAAGGAAATGCCAGACCATGGTGACCATTACACATTAGTGCCACCCAGCTGCCCTCTAACAGATTCAACATAGAAGCCCAAAATCATGGGGGAACACCAATTCTATCTAGTACCTTGCCCAGCCAAACCTGCCATACACAGTCATAGGCCTTCTCCTGATCCAAAAAGACTAATCTACCATCCAGTCCACATGCCCTGGCCCCTTCAATGATGCCATGCACTCATGCAGTCTCATTCCTTATAAGCCTGCCTCCAACAAAGCCCCACTGCTCCTCACCCAGCACCTGTTGGACAATATTCTGTAGTCTTGTAACAATCACCTTAGTCACTATCTTCCTGTCCATGTCTAGAAGCATGATTGGTCTCCAGTTCTTCCAGTCCTCCCTCCTCTCCTTGTCTTTATACAATAAGGCCACCAGCCCCAAGTCCTGCTCTCCAACCTACTTGCCATTTAGAAGAACATGGTTACAGAGGGCAGCCATCTCCCCTAATACTCCTGGGACCTTTGCTATCTTCTTCCAGAAGTCCCAAGGTAACCCATCCTCCCCTGGCGCTGTCCCAATCTTAGTTGCTGCAAGGACTCTCTGGATCTCCTCCTCTTGGACTGGTAAGATCAAGTCACCCAGGCCCTCAACCTGTGGCGGTTCCCACTCCTCCAGCATGTCTCCAATTGCCTCTTCATCAGTACCCCCTTCCTCCTCACTCCACAGACCCTGCTATCTCTCCTTCAAAACCCCTAAGATCTGTTGTGTGCTGTGTACCATATCCCCCTTGGCATCCAAGACCCCATCCCACTGATGTCACACCCTCCTAGCTTTGAGGAGTCTAGACAAGTACCTAGTAGGCTGCTCTCCCTCCTCAAGCCCCTGCCACCATAGCCTGATAGCCATTCCCTGCATGTGAGTCTCCTCCTCCTCTTGTAATATCTATTGCAATTCCACTACCTCCAATTGCACCTGCTCTAACCTCTAATCCTCCACCTCATCAGATGCAAGCAAATCAGCCCATTCTATCTGCAATCTCCACAGTCTATTGGAAGTACACCATATGCACCTCCTCCTCTATCTCCCTGCCTCTCTACCAGCCCCTCCCCAATAGACCCTCGCAGCCTCTTTCAACCTTATCCAACAGACACCTACAGACAAACCCTCATGTCTTCAGAGAGGAACCTTCGCCTGGATGTCCTCCACCCATGGGTCCCACAACCTCTTCTCAGCCAGCAGAGAGGAGTTAAGGTGCCAATGTCGGGGTCCATCTCCACTCCTCCCAAACTGCCCCTGCCCTAACAGTCCCCAGTGATCAGACCATGGATACCACTCCACCTCCAAAGTCTTCCAAACATCAGCACCCCAACATTTGGCTGTCAGAATTCAGTCAATCCTCATACCTAAGCCATTCACCTAATGTGTGTAGACCCTGGTATTGCCCCACTGTATTCTGCCCATATCTCTTAAGGAGCTAAGATTCTCCACCTCCTCCCACACATCCAGACTACCACTTCTCCCACCCACATTCCTCTCTCCATCAGTTCTATCTAGTCATGGATCCCAAACTATTTAAAATCACCACTGAGAACATTGACTCCTTCCTCCAAGAGAATACCCTCCTCCAGCAGCTCCTTAATCACAATCCTCTCACTGCTAACCACAGGGCAGTAGCAGGAGCCAACCCTCACCAACTCCCACTCTGGCCAATGTCATTCTCCCTATACCAAGTGATCTCCCCAGCTCCTGATTCCCCCCAAGTCTCCTCTACCCTTCTTCATCAGAATCACCACTTTACCAAACCAAGCAGTAGCCCCACCCCATTCTCTAGTCCACTCCACCCGATCATCCTCATCCTCACACCATACATCCTGTAGTAAAAAGATATCAGCCTCCAGTCTCTTGAGCTAAGTAAAAATGTTCTTATACTGCCCAGACCCCCTTAACCCATTTACATTCAGAGAGAAAATATTAGTTGTACTGTTCATAAGAAATAATGTTGTTTAACAATCTCATCCTCTACAAATCCACATTCAACTCCTCCTGTGCCAAGTCCAAGTTATGTTCTGTAGCTAGTCCCTTTGCTTTAGCTTCCTGTGCCTCCAACCCTCTCAGAAGTTCAGCCAGTGCCCCATCCTCTTTCTCCTCAAAGTCCTCATGATACTCTAGATAGACCTCTCGCCAGAGCTGCAAACCATGATTCTCTGCTCAGCAGAAGGCAGCCCACTCACCAGCAACAACTGCCAGCTCTGCCTCTCACACCTTATCAATCTCATATCCCTCCTCCTCTAGGAAAATTGCAAGAATCTCCACCTTCAGTGCCTCCATCACTCCATCTCCATGCAGAATCCATGCTCAATGCCCCTCAGGCATCACATGTAGGTTCACTTCTCCCAACTCCTCAGCTGTAAGGTTATCCATCACCTTGCTCATCCACAGCAGGTTCCCCACCTCCTTCCCTCCAGGAGTCCCCAGCCACCCTACATTCAGCATCATGGTATCTGCTCCTATACTGGCAGCCTCATCCCACTCCTCCTCTGGGACATCCACCAGCTCGTCCTCACCAACCACCACCACCTGGCCCCCTTTTACCACATTGGGGACCCCAAAGTATACTCGCTGGGCCCCCTGCATTAGCACATCCTCTGCTACCCTTCTCTTCCCAACCAGGCCGCTCCTGGTAAGAGGGGGGGAGATGCTATTCAAATCCTATTCCCAGACTTCGAATGTACCATCCTCATAGGGGTCCTTGCTCAGCACCTTCCCAGTCCCTCCCTTGTCTGCCTCCACCTCCCCTCCTCCAGTACTAGCCCAGGTGCTGGCTTTGACACCTCCAGACTCCTCAGCCCCATCCACCTTCTTCTTCACCCCTCCTTTTATACTGGCCAAAAGCTCTCTCAGCCTTATGTGCCCCTGGGCCTGCTCCCACTGCCTCTTGTCAGTGCAGATATACTTCCCCTCCACAATCTCCAGGTGCGCCAACTCTACATAGTGCTTTCATGCCTTTGCCCTCCTCTCAACCACACCACTCAACTCCTCCAGTGCTTCCAATAAGTCCTCCTCCTCCTCTTCACTCCCCTTCACCCTTGACATCTTACAGACAAATGCCCCCCACATCAATACTGAGGGCCAGTCACTTGCCTTCCCTGTGGCCTCCCTCTCTGCCAGCCTAATCCTGACATCAACATTACCCATCCTAATTGCAGTTCCCTCCCACACCTGGAAACCAATATCCACTACATCACCATACTCTGCCATCACCTCCTCCACCCTCCTCCTCATCTCCTCCTTTGTCACTGTAGGTACTCCCTTTATCAACAGCTATACCACCCTGGGGCCCCACCTCAGGCAGTATACCATGGGGACTACTACCTCCCCAACTGCCACTCTAGTCTTCAGCACCTCTTCCAGTGGGCCCACCTCCTCAAAGCCCACCTTAACCCCCTCCAGACCCTTCAGGAACTTCACCAAGATAGCCTCAGCCACCTGCTTTGAGATAAGCCCCAAGACCATCCTCGCTATTACTAGTAAGTCCAACAGTTTTGAGATAGGCATCCATTCTGGTGGCAAAGGTCGTTAGATCTTCTTCGCCATTCTTGTGAAACTTCATTTGAGACAGTTTGTTCCATGTTTCTTGTATGTAGGCTGCATTTCGGAATTTGGTCAGTAGCAAGGCCTTGTGTCCTGGGCCTGCTTCATGGTCATCCCAACCTGGTCTATTGTTGCCAGGTACTTGTCCATTGACTTGAGGGTGGGCTTCCCAGGTTACTGGGTGTTGTTCTAAGGTTCGCCAGAATTCAGCTGCTGTTCCAGTAAAGAATGTGGCTACTGTTTCCACTTGTGCTGCTGATGTGGCAAACAGCTGTTGAAGGGTGCTATTCTGGTTGTTTGTGAGCATTCCTATAGGTACTCAGTTGTTATTCTATTGATTTGCTCGGTAGCCTGTATCAACTGCATTGATGAAGTTTTCAATATCGCTGTTCTTTCCACTGAATGTTGGGATTCGCAAGGTCTTGGTTGGTTTGTTTTGCTCAGCAATCTGTCCTACTATTCCTGCTAGTGCTGCTAGCTGAGTGGTCAGTGCTATAATGTTGGCATCTACCATTGTGTTGACTATTGGTGGTGGGCCTGTTGGGGTAGATTCTCCTGAAGATTGTTCTGCTTGGTGGGGTTGTGGTGCTGTATGACTTGGAGTTACTTGATTCCCGGATATTAAGTCAAAGAGTCCTGTGAGAGAGGGTAAACCAAACCTCTATATAGGTGGCTGGGTTGGTTCTGGGGTTTGATCTTCTTGACCTGTGGTTCCTTGGTAGATTCCTAGGCCTGCTGTTCCTCGTTGACTATTGTCAGACTGGTAACCTGTAGAGTCTTCGTCTGACTCCCTTCCCTGATGAGATAATGTGTCCTCATACTGACTAGGTCCTTTAAAGAGGATATCTGTCTCTGGCTGAGTAGATGGATCTGCTCCTTGTTCAGCAGTAGGGGATGGGTGGTCTGCTTGCTCATTCTCATACCTGGTTATGACAGAGGCATAGTATACAACTAGCCTATAGTAGAGAGAGGTCTTGGTTGGGGTATGATGGTATCTGTCAGAGGCAATCCACTCGGCAGCTGCTTCTCTTGCAGCAGGGGGTGAGATATAATCTAAAAAATCCTGAGTGGCTACAGTAGTAGATTCTGAGGTCCTAGTGGTTCCAATGTATCCTCGGAGGAGTTCGTAGAACCTACAGCAACTGACAATATTCCTAAGTCCTGAGTGGTATGTCCTAAAGGCCTGGTATAGATCCTTATAAGCCTGGTCAATTACAAGCTAGTGGGTCCTTGGGTCTGTGGTTTCCTGGTACCACCTGGTCCTAATGGCAAGGGCTTCTCTGGCTCTGGTTTGGAGATCCACAGTTGTTTCTGGAGGTTACTCCTGTCCAAGGTTGGTCTTGTTCCAACTTCAGGAGTGTGTTCTTTAGTGCCTTCTTGGCTGGTAATCCGCTGCTACCAAGTTGTAATAACTCTCACTTCTATCCCTCTCTTATCCTTTGGATAATTAGGGAAGTGGACTATTACTTAGGAACTTAGTACACAATGTGTACCAAGAAGCCTTCAGTTGAGGAAGCGCTCGCTTTAAGTGGTTGTAGCGGCAGTGTCTTATCTTTCAAAGGTCTTTCTCTTGTGCCCTATTTCGAGAGTCTTGTTCTTTGCTGTGCACAGACTGAATTTGCCTTGGAATTCAGGTTCAATGGGTTTACTTAAGTCTTTGTGAATTTGTATACCAGTCTCAGTTCTGGCAGAAGTTAGCTAGGCTTCTGGAGTTTAGTCAGAAACACTAGAGTCACTTAGATGTCATTACTAAGACTCAGGGGAATGTGTGTGTGTGGGGGGGACTTGATTCTTGTATCAAGGACTGAACTAAAACTGCTTTATTTCGGATGGAAACTGGGGGGTATTTATACAAGTTAGTCCATGATTTCTGACTAAGTATGAGTGACTAATTTGGTAACTATAATGAGGTTTGTGATCACAACCTTTGTCAGGTGGTTTTTGGTAAAGAATAACTTTGTGATCAGGACCTCAATTACTAGGCAATGATCAGCAGCTGTGGCAACTGTTGCTGCGGTGCCGGTTATCAGGGATAAGCTAAATATCATTTTCCGCGTCGTTCGTTTGCATCGTTCGTTCGTTCGTCACTCGTTATTCATATGCCGCGCTCGATCGTATGATGACGTCATCGCCGGGTCACGTGATCGCTCGTCGTTCGTCGCGTCCCATCTGTTCGCTCTATTACAACAATCTGGTAGCAGATTCGGGTATAGAATGAGTTGGGATCTTCACTAAGTCCCTGGCAGATAGCATTGAGTTGATCCTTGAGAGCTTGCTTGATCTCTTCAGTATAATATATTATTCTGAGGAAGGTCTTTATATTGGCAAGTTTGGCTGCACCATTATCAGCAATAGTGGCTGCATTGAACTTGTCTCTGGCAGGTCCTCTGAGACTGACTGGTAGAAGGGCCAATTGTGCATCCACACCAAGGACTCATACAGTGGTGAATTGTTCAAAGTCTTCAATGAAGGTCAGGATTGACTCTTCAGTAATATATTCATAGAATATGGGGGGATGCATTTCTATCTTGTCTTGAATTCTTATAGGGATGACTCTTGTAGTCAGGGTAGTTGTTGTGGGGGTTGTTCATTTTTCAGCTTGAAAGTGAGGGATTCATCTTGAATCACCAGCCAATGGGTACCAAGTTGTCACATAGTGGTCACTGAGTCCTTCAAATATGCCAGATTCTCTTCAAGGTGTATCTCTTAAACTAACTCAAGTTTGTTATAAGCAAGTTCTTATTGGAGTACCTTCCCAATGTCTTATAGTCCTCAAACTTCTTATCTTTAACTGTCTTGTTATCTCTTAGATTGCTTGCAAGGAAGTGTGTGTAAGTGAACCAGAACTGACTTTATTTCAGAGGATATAAGAGTGGTATTTATACAAAATATAATTCAATGGTTGCTAAGATATAAAGCTAAATATAAATTCCAATAACTAAAATAAAATGCCAGGACAGGAAAAACTGCTAAGTTCCAGGGTCAGCACTGATGGTTGTACAGGTTCAGGATACTGATATAATTCAGTATCACATCAAAATACCAGTGCTGGCATTATTCAGTATTACATCAAATACCAGTGCTGGCATTATTCAGTGTAATAAGGGACTTAGAGCAGAATGTTCAGGATTATGGAGGCTTTATCCTTATCATCAGAGGTCAGGATATCTTTGAAGGAGATGAGGTCTGCAAACATTTTGTCAAGGTCACATAGGTCATGTGTTTTGTGTGCTTCGATGTCATATGGAATAATGTCATCGCTGATGATGTCATCATGTTCAGTGGCAGGGAAATCAGGAATAAGGAGATCTAGAGCTCTCCAGTCTATGAGATTCTCTTCTACAAAATAGGGAACAAATGTGGGGTCTTGGGGAGATCTAACCTGGATGCTTGGGCCTTGGAATACTGAGATCAATTCTTGCAGGAATTGGTCTGGGTTGTCCTGAAGGATGGGATGCCAGAAGTCTTCTACTTCATTACTATTGAGGGTGATAGTAGACTGGGCTTCTGTAGCCCCCCTGACTTCTAGTGCATTGATATGGCAGGATGACAGGTCTCTGAAATCTGAGACTCTAACATACTCCAAGTTGGAGATCATGCCTGAAGATCTGATGGATCTTCTTAGCTATCCTTGTTTTGTATATATCTATAAGAGTGGCATCTTGTAGCTCTTGAGTACTAGCCTGTGGGAACTCCTGACAGAGGAGGTTTCCTATTTCATACTCCTGCTATATTTGGAGGCATTCAGTAGTAATGGTGATCCTTGTTTCCATTTCACAGTAGTAGAGAATATAGTAATAAGAGTTACTAGTATCCAGATTGACACTAGGAGTTCTTCTTGAGTAGGTCCTCATGGCTCTTCTGATGTCTTGGAATATCCTTTCTTCAACCGAGGTACCTTGATGGTTCCTTGACCTTGAGGTTTGGCAGGCAGCAGATATTTTATTTGTAGTAAGTCTTTGGGCTATTTTGGGATTGGTAAGTCTTGTTGGTTACTACTACTGCAGTTCCTTGATCCTTCTTCTATATTCCTCAAGATGCTTGTACTGTGGTCACAATGACTCACAGTTGCCGCTCCTTTCTCCGCTACCTTACCGGTCACAAGGTTTGGTAGGCAACCTTCCAAGTTCCTTTTCCACAACTTATACCCCCTCTACCTCAGGTTGGTTTGCTGTACCTGTTGCAGGACAGTGGGAGGGAGGCAATGGTGATGTGTTGCCCCTTTATCGGTGTCCGATCGGTGTCTTCTCCATTTTTTTGTGGTTTCTGGTGCCTCTGGCTGCGTCTGGGGTGTACCTGTTTTGGTGTGGCGCTTTCTTCCTTTTGCTGTCGTCAACAAGGTGTTGTCTCTGGTGTGTCATGGGCTACGTAGGGTGTCAGCCGACCTTGGGCGTCAAGTGCCAGTGTAGGTTACCTGCAGGTTATTCGGTGCCTGTGGTGGGGCCCTCTGAGCTTTGGCGAGCTTCCCAGCGAGCGTGGCGCTGGCGTAGGTGACTGCTTTTCGGGGGAGTCGGGATGGGAGGGGAGATGGCCGTCACAGATAGGAGGAAGGGCGATTACGGTGGACCAGTAGGGTGCCAGGCTGGGGGCGGTCGTTGGGGCTGGGGCAGGTGCTGCTTCAGTGGGGTCTTTTGATTGGTGCAGCGTGGTTAGGTAGTAGATGACACTCTCGGCTTCTTTTGGCAGGTAGCAGGGTGAGGCCCCAGTCATCAGGGGGGGTCGGGGGGCCCGAGGCTACCCATTTCAGGCATCTTGGCTGCACTCAACTGGAACCGGGAGCTGACACAGCAACGTGATCGAGGCCTGCAGGCTTGAGTAGTGGGGTATTGGGGGTCTCCTCCCGCCTTACGTGTAAGTCCTTTACTCACCTCAACTGGGTGAACCAGGCCCTACCCACCGTGTTGTGCTTTGATGAGGGTTTTTCTTTGCCTGTCATTCTCTTTGGGGTGGCAGAGGCTATTCTATTCAGCTTGGGCGTGGCCTTGTACATACGTTGGGTTCTCGGGTGTGCGCTTTCGGTTGTTAGCGTATGGTTGGGTTCCCCTGGTGGTAGGGAGAGCATGGTGCGCAGAATGAGGTGTGGGCCAACATAGACCCTGCTGCGCCTGGCATGGTCGAGCTGTTGGACAATAGCTAGCCTAGGTTAATGGGGGGGCAGTGCTTGGTGGGTGGTGGGGGAGGGTTTTGGCCTAT